>JARHVA010003608.1:720000-847500 GCA_037957365.1 Torreya grandis
AGGAGGAAGATTAGAAATTTGTACCTACATTCAAATAGTTTGCATTAACTCTTATATCTTTAGGAGGGACTGTGTCTTCACTTCCTAAAGAATCACCTAGTTTTAGGTGCCATAAGGGCCATGTGTTACTAGAAATAGTGCATGGGTCCGTTGTGATTTCTTCATCACAATCAAATTAACCTCTCAATGATACTGAATAGGTGGTGTTGGATGCACAGAAATCAAAGTAAAAGTAGGTTGTATTAAAAGAATCATAATGAAATACCAAGCATAGAAGAAAAAAGGAAGATAGAAACAAAAGAAAGAAGTAACAAAGCAAAAGGATTTAGAAGCACAAAAACCACAACAGACTGAGGTATCCCTACAAGTAGAAGTTCCATAACCCATTTTTGAGTTGCAAAAATCAATGACTATAGAGGAAGTTCCAAAACTAATTTTGTAAAAATTTCATATGACAATGGATATTCCCATCTAGTCTACACAAATTACTGATAGTGAGGCACAACAAAAGAAGATCACTAAGCTCAAAGAAGTATGGAATTAGAACATTTTTGATGAGTTAGCAAAGAAGTAGGATGAAGATGGTGCCAAGTATAATCTTTCAATAGAGGTAACATAGATATAGCTAAATGCTCCCACTAAACACACCTAAAAGGCAATAAAATATGAGGATGTAGTGACCATAAGATCTACACCTCTCACTTATCATCCTCCAATAAAAAAATCACAAATCACTCCTTCAAAACCACTAACTGGGACTATGCCTTCTACCTCTTCCACTTCTTAATCCCTCCCAACCTAAGGTCAGGCCTCACCAAAATATAATCCCACTGTGACATCCAAATTCCAATACTTAGCCCTCATGGATGTTCCTTCCACACCCTCTCATTGACCATATTTGCATTCCCCCTCACTCTATTATAGTGACTTCTAACCATGACCTCCATTATTATCTCCTCCATGCCCCCACACACCACTGAAGCATCTCTAGATGTTTCTATAAACAGTTAGAAGGTGCTTCCACTTTTTAGGAGTTTGTCCTATAGACTATTATTTATTTATAAAATAGGGTATCCCAATTGTAGAAAGATAACTTTGATAGATGGATTTTTCTCAAAAATAATATTAATTTCATTGAACATTCCTTTCCCACCCTTTATTCCCAAGTTATGGAACTTGAATTTATGTTAGATCACATGAAACTTCCAAAGCTAGTGGCCCAACTTACATAATATTAAGTGAGCATCCAATAGGTTAACTATCTCAAATTTTAAGATCAAGCTATTAAGGATAATTCAAATGAGTTATGTGAACTCCTATATATTTATCAACCTAACCTCTCCATTGTGATTGGCTAGGCCAAAACTATGGCCCATCAGTTGATACACTGTAAATCATAAGTGGATGTGGTGTGGAATGGTGCACTTCTTGAGTTTAACATTATGAGTTATTTTAAATCCATAATGCTCAATCCATCATCACTTATTTTGGGTTTACATCTATATTTCAAGCATCCATGAAATCCAAAGACTCCTTTATGCATAACTTGTAGAATTGGTAGACTTAGATGTTGTACAATAGCATTTTTTTGGATCCAAGAATAATGTCATCTTGAGAAGATCACCCATATACATGCAAATATCACTTTTAATATGACCACTACTAAAACTGCTCTCTTTCAACTATATACAATGATATTTATTGATTGTTGTAAGCATAGATTCTATTACTTGCACTTTTATGTAGCATTCAGGGGTATTTGATTGACTATCAAAATTATAAGATGGACATGGATGAGTTTGATAGTACCATCACTCTGTTAATTGATGTCCCTACCATTATTCCTCCAATTTAGCTTCAAAAATAGTTACAGTAGAATAAGAATGATAATTCTTGTTCTTCATAGAGTGATCCATCCACTTTTCATCCACCATCTACATTTTTTTCTTCATTGATGCCTCCTCAATCTAAGTAAGTTTTTTTTTTATAGCAAGAAATTTTGAATTTTTGCTTGTCAATTATTTATTTTGTAAGACCACAAGAACATGCAGGACTAGGTTGGTTGAAAACATTTAGGGTGACCATATAAATTTAATATTCCATTGAAAACTAAAAATGTCAATAGATTGGCTTGTTACTTAGTTGAAAAATTGTGAGGGTGGTTAAGTAGTGAACAAAGGGTGAAAATTGGAAAATGACACCTTAAGAGACCTATGGTTTATGTGAATTCTACCTATATTTTGTTCTGAAGACTCCAAATTCTATATGACTTTGTCTTGGGATGAGACAAGAGTTTTAACTCTAAGAAAGTGTTATCCATGGAGTGTGCACACTAACTACTAAAATATATGAATGTGCCACATGGATAGGGACCATGGTTTCTATTTGGTTATCAGTTATTATACAAGATTGTTATGATGATATTTTATTTTTAGTAGGGATCATGTACATGGAATATTTATTAATAGAATATAGGTTGGCATACCTAGATTCCAAGTATATACATTGTGGTTATAACAATATAGTTTTCATAATTATATATTCTTGAAGATTATAGTATAATGAGTTGGATGATGTTGGGTAATATTGTATAAGAGCCTTTTTGGGTAAAGTTTCTTATATACACATGAAGAAATGAGTGTAGGCCTAACATATCTAAAAGGAATGTGCAAGGATTAACTAATACTATAGGGATTGTAATTAAGACTATAATTAATGATTAATATGATGGCTCTGCTTTTTCTATGTTAGACATACCTTTTGTGTACTGATATGTGTGTCAAGACTAACTCTTAAGAAAAGGATGTTATCTTCTATCTGATATTATCTGATTATTTTGAAGTTGGATGTTATTGTAAAATCACTCAATGTAATGATAACGTTCCTCTATATATTTTTGAAAATTAATTCCAATAGCTAGAAGTCTTGTTATGTTGATGAATGATTAAAAGGTCTTTTCTCTGTGAAGTTTCGAAATTATGTTTTAGAACCTAAATCTTTCCATTGAGTATATTTATAAGGAGATATTCATGGAATTATTAAATATTGTGTTAAGCCTCTATGATCCTAGTATAGATTAAGATATCATGAAATGGTAGTCAATAGGTCAAGCATTAACATGTGCATTACAACACTTTCACAACATTTAAGGTATTTAGAGGAGGATATATTCCCCACAAACATAGTTATTAGTTGTTTTAGTGGTTGTGATTATATCTCAATCAATGATATTGTAATTTTATTAGAGGTTGGACCAAAACATATAGCCACTTGGTTTTTAGTAGTACCTAGTGTAATCATGTTTGATATGTTATTTTGTAGGCCATGGATACATCATATATGAGCCATCTTATCCATAGTTAATATATGCCTGAAATACATACATGTAAATTAGGTGGTTAAAGTTAAGGGTATTCCATATGAGTATCTTCTACCTATTCTACAAGCAATTGCATCAAAGTCACCTACACAAATACTAGTTATAATTCTATAACATCTACTAGATATAACACAGTTATCAGCTACAACTTAGAGCACAGTTCCTATTGATACACCATATAGTTTAGTAGATCCACCACTGTAGGTGAGGTCCACTCCTATAATATCAAAACATACACATACTCTCTCATGGATACCATTATTAGATAGACCCCTGTGTCAGAGATATGTCACATATTCTAGAGGCCCTTCCTCCACTCACTTTTTTTTTAGAGTAGTATTATTGGTTTCTCAGGGTTTTTAGCATAGGGTAATTATGTCACCTACAACTTCTTGTAATAGATGGGTTCCTAAGATCCTTATAGTTCATAAGACACCACAATCAATGACATATATTTATAGAACCACTACATAGTTAAATACAAATAGAGATACATATAACTTAGTGCAATATATTATAGTTTCCCTATCACACAGTACACATGATCATAGTTCCCTAATTTGACATAGGTCATAGGTCATAGTGATAGTGAGTCTCCCATGAGACTCATCAGTTAGTATGTTTTCTCCCTTTTTATACATACTCTATCTCTCTTTTCTCCTTGTATATAATTAATTTTCATATTGATTATACATATCTTATTTATAGAAAATATAAAAATAATACAACATTTTAAAAACACAAAAACATTCAAATAATTACTCAAAAAACATAAAACTTATGGATTGTAGGTATTGCTATTTTTATACTTCTTATATTTTATAGATACTACATATGTTATCTATCTTATTATAGGGACTATTTTAAATAATTTGGACTTATCGATAGTCCAATTATATGATCTTGATATTAAATATATGCAGAAATACCCTTAAGGTAGGGAAACACCATATAATACTCCTTTAGGAAGGAATAACTCCACACAATGTCTCTTCAAGGGGACAACCTCCAATATCCTCTTACAATATAAGACTCAATGCTTACTTGATATCTTTACCATGATAATCATCTCCTATATATAGACATCTATCTAACCCATGGATGGGTAACCTCCTAATCCCAATGTAGGCTGACCATTACCCAATATACTAATTCCATAAGTTACTGCATTATCCTAATATATTGTACCCATATAACTAACTAAGGGGATGTGTGCCACATGTCGGCATCTCCATCAAACCATATACATTAATATATCATATCCATAGGTACATAGTATTACTTCCCTCCTTGACATGTTTCATCCCTGAAACATAGGAAGAAACCAAATAATGAGTGTGTTTCAAATCATTACACACTTGTCTCCAATCTCGATCATCTATCCATCCATATGTGATCTTGGTAGGTGATAGCTCTCCAAGATTGTTTCCAAATTCCATTGTGATCCTCTGATTTTGTTCATGATCATAATTATATTGCTTTGGTGTCCAAGCATAATTATTCCTGTTTTTATTCCATGTACCATATTCTGCTACGCTACTCTGATTCCAACCATGACCATAGTAGGTATTTTTTCATGCATAGTCATAGTGATTTTCCCATTCATTCCATGTGCCATAGTATTCTTTCTTTAGATTCCATGCATATCCATAACGATTAGAAATTTTATTTCCTATATAGACAAAATGATTGTTGTTATGACACTTCTTCACTTGGTTCCATGATTATTTCCTCTCATGATAATGTGGGTATCTATATACTTCAACCTTTTCCAATACTTTGACCTTATCCACATTTGCTTCTACCTCTTCCAACTTTTCATTATTTTTCTCTTGAGTAGATGAAGTGTTTATTTATAGTGTGTCTTTATCTATATCATCTGAATCTTCATCATGCTCTTCATCACCTGTTTCCATCTCATCCTCATGATCTACCTGGATTGTAATTGGTGCCTTTTTCACTATGATATCTTGTCAAGTGATCTTATTTTTCGTATACCAAAACTTCATGAAATTTTTTTGAACATTAATATTCATTTTTACCAAAGTCTCTACCCATGGATATCCAAGAACTATATCCATATCATCCATATCCAAAGCATAAAAATCTGAATGCAAAACATATTTTTCCATAATGAGCTTCAAATATTCAAACATTCAAATATTCTTACCATCTACTTGAACCTCCTTGATATTATTTGATTGAACATGTAGATGCTTGGTCACATTCATTTTAATGAAGTTATACTTGCTGGTAGGGTTTATGGACACAGCCACCTTTTTCTTTTTGAATGCATCCATGAAATTGAAAAATTGACTCGGATTTCTTTAGAGCCAAATTATTTGAACCCTTATCTTCTTCTTCTTCTTCTTCTTCTTCTATTTCTTCTTCTTATTCTTCTTCTTCTTCTTCTTCTTCTTCTTCTTCTTCTTTTTCTGCTTCTTCTTCTTCTACTACTTATTTTTTTATAGCCCAACGATCTAAAAAGATTTATTCCATTTCTTTCCATGAAGAAAACCTTTCTATACAACTCAACTGGTCAAACCAATGTAGTGCAGGCGCAGACAAAAAAGGAAGTAATCATCTTTTCCCAATTTTTTTTTAAATGATTCTCCAAAAGGAGCCACCATTATCTAGCATCAACATCATCCTCCTCAAAAAAAATTTGCAACTCCATGATCCACAAAAAAATTTGGGTTCATGAAACCCTAAAATATCAAT
The DNA here is from genome assembly GCA_037957365.1 of Torreya grandis. Lineage (NCBI taxonomy): Eukaryota > Viridiplantae > Streptophyta > Pinopsida > Cupressales > Taxaceae > Torreya > Torreya grandis. The sequence goes on from JARHVA010003608.1 coordinate 726,101, forward strand.
AACTCATACGAAACTTATCCAAAAAATTCCAAATTTTTACTGTAGCTTCCTCTTATGATATTTTAACCTTAGTCAAAATTTTGTGAAACAATGTCACAAACTTTGATTTGTAGATTGAATATATGAAAAACCATAAAATCGCAACAATTCACTCAAAACAACTCCACAAATTCTAAAATATTTATTGTGCTTCTCTTATATTTTCATATAGCTTCATTAAAAAATTTGAATAAAAATTCCTTATATTTCGGAAGATATAGTGAAATTAGTATAAAATCTAAAATATCAATAACTATCTCAAAAATAATCAAAAGACATCAATTTTTTTAATATGACTTATTTGAAATATTATCCATATCCAGTAAAAAAATTGTGGAAAAATTTGTAACCAATCAAAAGTTATTTCTGATTCAAAAAAACTAGGGTTTCTCTCCACACAAATTGCCCAAATCGAAGCTTTGATACCACTTGATATGATATTGATATTCAATATATGCAGAAATACCCTTAAGGTAGGGAAACACCATATAATACTCCTTTAGGAAGGAATAACTCCACACAATGTCTCTTCGAGGGGACAACCTCCAATATCCTCTTACAATAGAAGACTCAATGCTTACTTGATATCTTTAGCATGATAATCATCTCCTATATATAGACATCTATCTAACCCATGGATGGGTAACATCCTAATCCCAATGTAGGCTGACCATTACCCAATATACTAATTCCATAAGTTACTCCACTATCCTAATACATTGTACCCATATAACTAACTAAGGGGATGCGTGCCACATGTCGGCATCTCCATCAACCCATATACATTAATATATCATATCCCTGGTACATAGCATCCAACTGAAAAACAAATATAAATAATATGCCTACATTACTCAAAATTTTATTATTTGAAATTTTGTCCAATAAAATTAATGGGGAATAGATCCAAATTATTACCACACTCTCTATATGCAACTACACAAAACCCAAAAACTATTAATTTTAATAGATTATCTCCCATCCAATTTAGGGATATAAGTCCAGATTATCTAAAATAATCATTGTATAGTCAGTTTTATCATACTAAATGTTATTATCTTTGAATTTAGTAGGCTTAATTCATGGGATAACCCATATGAAACTTGTCTTTTTCATATCCCATGAGCTCTAAGCATGCAAAATGAGGCCAATCATTGCCTTCTTGCATTTGTTTTTCCTTAAGAAGTTAGCTTTTTTAGGGAGTTTTTAACATGTGCAGTTCGAGTAATTTTATTTGAACTAAACCTAAGTTCAAATTGGTGCAGTCCAGAGAATTTTATCTAAACTACACCAAAATTTGCAAAGGCAGATAATTTTTCCATCCCTACATGTGAAATATAGAAAATTTTCTCTGGACTGCACTAAGCATGTAATAACAAAGAAACTCTCCACTCATGCATGTGCAAAGTTAAAGAATTTATCTAAACCTGTACCCAAGCCCACCATCATGTCAGTAATTAATTTTCATTAATTACCCTCATTATATATATTTAACCCACATTATTTTTTATTTTTATTTTTACCATTGTTAGTCCTCCTCTCACCATTTTCTAGCTTGCATGCACCCCTAATCGCCATTTTCATACTGACTTGCATTTTTCTTCACCATTTCTATGATTATTTGTTGTGATTTGCTCATTATATTTCTTTCATTATAAATTAGGTAGGGTTTAATTTTTTATATAGTTTTACCACTTTATTTATTTTTATGCCCTAGTTTTCTTCTTTTTATGTTTTCAAACCTATGCAATCATGACAAATTTATAAAAAGACCTCATGTCAAAATATGTCTCCTCACCCAAGGTTTCTAAAATATTTTGCATATTTTCAAAACCTTAGGGTGCATATTAGAGAAAATTCTTTGATGTTCACCCCAAAAATCACCTTCCTTATCCCCTGTGCTCCTCAGAGAATTTCCTCTAAGTTGCATAATTTCACACCTTTTGAATGCTGCACTTCAAAATTTCTTTTCCAAAGTGCACGTTCACCACCTATTGCACTTCAAAGGTTTTTATCCAAAGTGCACGTAACTTGGTGCATATCAAATAAAATTGTTTGAAGTGCATGACCCACCCTTCTAGTGTATGTTAGAGAATTATCTCTGATATGCACCAAGATAGTAGCTTTCCACATCAATGTAGTTTGAAGAAAATTCTCTGGCCTACACATTTTCATTATTTCCATGTAGTTTATAAAATATTCTCTAAAGTACACCTAACCTCTTCCTATGTAATTTGGAGAAAATTCTTTGAATTGAGCTAGAGTTATCAACCCACTATGCAGTTTAGATATTTTTCTCTGGACTACACCTTTCCCAAAAATGATGAAAAATGCTAACTCTAGGGAATCAAAACTCTCTTTTGTAGATATTAAATCAATTACAGAAGGTTCCCAAACTAAAATAATAATGAAGTACAGATTTTAGGGTGTGTTTTAGGCATCTGTAATAGACTCCAACATAGATCAAATTGGAGATACAAAGATTGGTCATGTTGATATGGCCAAGTTACTATAAAGATTAGATAGGGATCTTATTTCTATGCATATGCAACCTATTATTAACAGTGAAATACACCTATTAGCTAAATTTCTCATGTCAACTCAAGATCTAGAGTTCATCCTAGCAATTGCTACCTACTTTGATAAAGAAACCACATTGATCAAGGATGCTAGTGGGAAGGTGATAATTTGATTAAATGTTGAGTACTTTGATAAAGTATTTCATCTCTCAAAAATTAAAGAGTACTTAGATATAAGTGTAATTTCAGCATAGGAATATTATGATAGGAATTCTAAAAAATGTAGAAGGCACATCAATTCACATTGGCTGAAGACACCAAGGCACTCAATTGCAAGATGGCCTCAAAATCTATATCAAAGTTGATTCATGGAGGAGATAAGAGATTTAATCACTCTCCTAAGTAGGATCAAATGTCTCCCTACATAAAATGCCTTTTAAGAATGGATTTATCATTATATTTTCATCATTAAGAAAGATAAAAAAAGAATTTATTGGGGAAATCAGATCAGTGATGCTATATGTCACTAACTTTCTGAATTAAATTCTTCCCTCAAGTTTTATATGACTTCTTACCTGGTGTATGTTATAGCTTGTATGAGAACCTTTTCAGGACTGACCAATGTTGGTGAAAGGAAGAAGGTTCATGTTTATGAGTACTATCCACATTTAACTCTCAAAGAAAGCATTAAACATTTTAAAAGAGTTAATGATGCTTTCTTCTATAAGTTCATTTGTATTTTTGAATAGGAACTAGAAAAGAAAAGATTTTTTAATCAAGTAAGGCCAACATTGAATAAGATTGGTTACATCTTCCTCTAGTTCCCAACTTTTACTTACATCAGGGTGGGAGGATTTGATGAATATCCATACATGCTACCAAGGTACCCAAGTGATAAATTTTTTTGATAGAGATGTGTAGAAAAATGATGGCCATGCACAAAAAGCAGTCAGATGCACATAAAAGAAGATTCAATTTTCTATTAAGCATTGTTCGATACACTGTGTCAACTACTACCAAAGCCAAGATGATGGAAACTAAAATACAATGGATCACCCTTAAAAAGTACAAGGGTAAGAAAGATTTTGATTATAGAATGATGAAGGAAAAATTGAAAGGTAATTATGCTCATCATCACAAGGTTGAGGACATCTAGGCTGAATGTAGGACTGAATAAGATATAAGGAGACTTGATTATAGCCATCTCACTACCAACAAAATTAAATATTTTAAATTGGCTAACATTCTGGCTGATCTCTCTAATGATGAAAATATAGTAGATCCTTCATATGAAGGTAATAAAATTTATTATACTCTTGTTCCTCAAATCTAATGGTTTGTAAAGGAATGTACATCTATTAGAGAGAGATTCCAACCCATTCCTACAAAAACTAATTCCTAGTTAGAATCCAAAGGTATCAAATTAAAACATTTCAAGATAGGGTTAAAAGAATAACATGATGAAGATACCTCAAGGAAATGAGAGGAATTGAGGATGAAAAATAAGGAAGAGGCCTTTACATCCACTCAAAAACCAAGATTTATGTTTTTGAGTAAAGTTAAAAAATAATACAAACATACTTACAAATGAGCCACCACCTCAATCAGTAGCTCCACAAATTTTGGTTTAAAAGTCTCTACAGTCTAAATCCACGTAATCAAAAGTTCCCATAGTTGATACTTCTCAAATAATAGCTTCAAAAGTGATATTCTCTATAGTTTCTTCCATAGATACAACTATACTAATTGATTATATTCCTTCTCAAGTTGTTATTTCATCTCCACCTTCACCTCTTACTGTCCCACTCCTTCAAGTTCCTTCATTGGATCAAGTTTTTGATTCATTATCAAATTTACCTAGTCCTTCAAAGTTGTTAGGGTCCCTAACTAATCTATATTTCACTCAATAAAATATAGATAAATTCATGTCAACATCTTCTTCCAAAACAATAACCCAAACCCCTATCATCATAATGTCTAAAATACCATTAGACACCAAAGTTTTAGTCACTCCAAACCAAACCCCACCAATTATAATTGTTATCCCACTAGTGTCAACTCCATTACTAGATGCCTCCACCATTTCCATCCCACATACTTCCCAAACCATTATCCCTTCTCAAACATCACAATCCTTGGTTTCCTTTAGACCTAAAGATTCATCTCCTTTTCCCCCTTGGCTCATGACCCAAACCCCCAAAAGTAAGAAATAGGGTATGTCTCCTGCTGACTTTGATTATGGTCGACTTGTACTAATAAAATCTAAAATAGTAAAAAAATATAAAACCATGTCAAGAGTAATATTTGAGTCTAGACACAAGTATGCTGAGGTTGTAGTGCCTCCTAAAAATATAATCATTGAAGATATTCAAGTGTCTAAATATGGATTAAGATGAATATATCTTGGGAAGCAAACTCATGAAAGTGTGAAGGAATATTTACAATTATCAATGACATCCTTGATCAAGAGAAATGACAATGACAAAAAGATCAAGGATTAGCTCAAAGTACAAGTTAAAAAATTGACCTTTATTTTACTAAATATCACACAATATTTCAAGTTTGTTACACCTGTTGAGCATGAGAACACTGAAAAGGCAATTCAATAGGCTGAGAAAATTAAATATCAAGGTTAGTCGATCAATGTTTGGATTGAGAGATTGACAATACAAGGTACTCAACGGTTTCATTCTACCATTAAATTTTTGAAGAACCTAAGTGAATTGAAAATATAAATTCAACAAACAATTAAGACACTCAAAATTTTGAATTGATTGAAAAGGATATTGATACATGGACTCAACTATATAAATTCAAATTAGAATTTTTATTTGAGTAGAAGGTCATTCCAAATAGAAAATATTCATTAAATACATGGAAGCCATGAAGAATAAAAGAGTTCTTGAGAATCATGTTAAAGATCTCGAGGAAGCTGAAGATATGTGTGATAATAATATGTTAGATATTACAGATAAAATTAGAGAGTTTCCTTGCCAAGTTAGAGATGAATCTCAAAAGGTTCTTCCTATGGAGACAGTAATTTAAGAATTCTCATCTTTGATTCAGACAAAGATTGAGATGAAAAAAATCACATTAGACTCTATTGAAAAACTAGTTGAATTTCAAGTCATAATGAATAAATTACAAAGAATCATGGACAAAAACAAAGACTTGCTAGTTAATCTAAAAGATTCCATTTCAAGGGTTCTTGCCATCTCCAGGAGTACATTAGGTCCAGATGACAGTGAGGTCCAAGCTACATTGAAGAGATATGAGGAATTTTTAGAAAAGAATAAAAAGGAAGAAATTCCTGCATCTAAGGACACTTAGTTTATTTTTGTAACTTTTCATGTGTAATTTTTTGGGTGCATTTTTCACATAAGAAAAGTATGTAGTCTTAAGTCAAATAAGACTCTGTTAATTAATATGTCAATGTATTTATGTTTTTCCTATTTGTTTTCATAGATCCTCTTTATAAATAAGAGGATTATCTTTGTAAAAATATGACCAATTTCTATATAAGTGAAGTGCTACCGTAATTGAGAAGCAATATTGAAATTTTGAATTCAAATTGTAAGTCTTTTATCAATCAATATATGACAAAGAAAGTGACCTTTCAATCTTTGAATGAAATAAATTTGTGATGTATTGGAGATGTTCTTATGTCTTTTATATTACATTTTCTTGTGTAATTGATTAAATTATGGTGTGAATTTCTATAAACGAAAGGTACCAGGAAGCTAATTTTAGAGTCTTTGAGCTACATTTTAATTGCTAGATTTGTGTTCATCATTGAAAGTGAATTACTGAAGAGAATTTGAGCTGCCAATTATTTTCATTAGTAATTTGAATATTTATTGGAAATAAGGTGAATAATTTAGGCTGCAATTTACTCCATTTGTTTACTTTACTTCGCTGGTATTATTCTAGTTATTCTTTCGGTTAACTAATTTGAATATCAGTTACTATTTCTCTATCAAGTGATTTTATGTTTTCTTAATATATTATAGAAAAAGGAAGAAAGTTTATAATAAAACATCAATTTTGAAAAAATAGAATTGGATGATATGATAACACCCACTATGATAAAATTAATATAAATAATAATTAGTTATTTTAGTTAGAAATAGTAAGGGAGCCTCCCCTTTCCTTGAGGAGATATTTTATCTCATCACACTGTGGCTGAAATAACTATTTTGCTACCATTGTGTCTATAACAAAATATTCACCCAATAGGTTTTGGCAGCTCTGCTAGGGAACAAACATATAACCAAGTTCTACACTCATTTGGTTGACATATGACTAGCACCTTATTATTTGCTACTGTTTTGTTGTAGTTAATTTCTTTTCTTTTTTGAATACTTTGAAAATCTAGTAAAACAAAGCTACGCTCATGGTAGAAGGGAAGAAAGACATATTGATCCTACATTTGAGTTGTTACAATATTATAACTTCAATATTTTGTCAGCACGTACAAGGTTTCCTCTTGAATGTACAAGAATTTTTCCACCTACCAATACACAATCTCCTATACCCAAGAAGCTTCTGATGTTCCTAGGGTCTTGCCTATTTTGCCTTTGTAGAGGTTTGTTATTCCTCCCTATAATCCACACAAAATGGTTACTCAAGTTCCATGGGGGACTGCTTTTAGTCCATTGAACTTGACTCTTCCATCTCATGAACTTCCTCATGGTTCACAAATTTTTTTTCCAGAGTTCTATGGTGATGGAAAACAACATCTAGATGAACATATTGTTGCTTTCTACATTGCATGTAGAGTTATTGGAGTGGATCATAAAGATGTTTCTGTAAGTTTATTTGTATAAACACTCTAAGGTGTTGTTGCTAATTGGTTTTATCATCTTGAAACTAGAACTATCACCAATTGGGCAACACTTAAGACTAAGTTTGAGGCTAGGTTCAAGCTTACTGAAGATGCTCACACCTTATTATCTCAACTAACACAAATGAATAAAGAAACACATGAACCCATGTGTGAGTTTGTGGTGAAGTTTAAGAAGTTAAGGAATAGGATTCTAGTAGTTGCTCGATCTACACTTGAGAATATGAAGTGCTTCTTCATCAATTTGCAACTATCAAAAGTAAGTTTTATTTTGTGAAGAGCAGCACTAGTTGATCTCGATGATAATCAAAATTTGGTCATCAAATTAGAAGATGATTTAATCCTAGTAGGGAAGGTGAAAAATAATTCTATCTACCCTAGAGGGTAGCCTTCTACAACTTCACTTCCTACTAACACCATGAACCCCATGATTCAAAATCTATCAAATGAATTATTAGCACTCAAGAAGTAAATGTCTCAAGGTATGTCATTTTCTCCATAAAAGGATGTTCTTAGGAAGACATACCCAAACACTTCTAATTTTTCCAACAATGCCACAAGGAATCAAAATTAGAATAAGCTTCTTTCACCACAAGAAAGGCTTAAATTGGAAGCACCACTAGATAATACAATAGTCAATTGGTTAGAAATTGAAAATGATGATGTTCCAGAATTGGAATATGTTCTAGAAGAAGATACAAATCCCTTCACAAGAGATGAAGAAGGAGAAGCTAGTGACTATAATATCAAGTTTCTAAACTTTGAAGAGGAAGAAGTTGAACAAAAGGAGGATACACATGGTGAGTCTTATGCCATCTTTACCTATTCACAAATTCAACCAAATCAATAGTATAAGGTTGATAAAGTTAAGACCAAAAATGAATTATGTAAGGAGGTTACTATTACTAAAAGATGAACTCCTTTTCCAGTTTACCCAAAAGACATAGTGATGTATAAACAAGTAAGTGCCCCTCCTCATTCTATTTCTTCTCCTTCCTCATCTAGACCTAGTGTCCAAAGTTCAAAGTCTAGAAATGAAAATATATTATCCTCCTCAACTACCCCATATCCAACTTTTGACATTATCAACCATGATAAGAAGACAAAGATCCAAATCTTTGATATTGATTACCTCCAATCTAATCCTGACCAATTTGAAAGATTGGCAAAATTTTTAAAGGGTAAGTTGGCTAATTCTAATCAGGTCTCATCCAAGAATATATCTGTTGACCCCAAGTCAAAACAAAATAACCTAGTTTTAACTCCTACATCTAACTCTAGAAAAATAAAACCTTTCTTTATTTCCTTATTTGTTAATGGTTATAAGCTCAACAATTGTGTCATTAATTTAGATGCTTTTGATAATGTGATGCCAACCAAGGTAATTACTGCCTTGGGATTGACCTTAAAAAAAAAAAATTGACCGATGTTTTTAAATTAAAAATAAATAAGTACCTCTCATAGGCCAAATTAAGGATGCACAATTTGCATTTGTTATGTTTCTAGAGAAAAAGATCAAGTTGATAGTTCTAGTGGTTGATTTTCTAGCCTCATATGGAGTTATGTTAGGATGTAGCTTTTGTAAAGATATTGGTGGAAAAATCAACATCAATTGGCCTGAGGCTAGAATACCTATCAAAGGCATGATGCAGAAGCTTCATCCAAAAAAATAAGTGATGTATACTATGACAAAGACTAAGGATCCAAAGTCTCAAATTCTTTTTGAAACTTCTAGAATGGGTATGTATTTCTTAACTATAGATGAAGATCCAATATCTTCAAATGACATTTTAGAAAAAGATCAAGAAATAGATGAACCATCCACTTTAGATGAAGAAGTTTCAAATTTTGAAACTATCAAAATTGAAAGTTCAAATGATGTTTAGATTTTAGAATTTGATGGTAGTTATTCTTTAACTAATTCTAGAGCTAGGATAGTTCTCATGTCCCTAAAAGGAAAAATCTTCCCTTTTTATTTCAAGTTTTAGTTTGATAACACTAAGAATACTAATGAATATGAAGCCTTGCTATTAGGAATGGAGATTACACAAAAGAAAGGAATTAGAAACCTTCATGCTTAGGGTGATGTCTATCTAGTCATTTTTTAATTCAAAAATCTATATCAAATAAAGAATGCAAGACTAAGGCATTACCGTTGTCAAGTTTGGGATTGCATAGAAAGTTTTCATGCTTTTATATCGGTAATTCTAAGATAATATAATGATAGATCTGATTCATTGACTATTTCAGCCACTATCCTAATTTTTCACAAATATTTCCAAGGAAACAAGTATACCATTGAGTTGGCTTTTTAGCCCAGTGTTCCTAATAATGTTAATCATTAGTAGATTTTCAATAATGATGAGAAAGTCATCTCATTCTTGGAAAAGATGGAAAATTTTAGTGAGTTATATTTTGAAGGAAGTGACTCCACCCCTCAAGAATCCATCTCTAAAGTTAACAAGGAAATTGGAAAGGAAATTTTGTAACTGAAAGGGAATAAGATTCCCAAAGGGTTGGTATCTTTGAAGAGAATTTTTTATAAACATGATTGATTCATTAAACATCAACAATCAAAATTAGATTCATTTGTAAAAATTAAGAAAATCAATATAGGGATAAAATATCATCCCAAGATGATAAATATTGGGAAATGTTGTTCATTATAAGAAAGAGATAAGTTGGTGAGACTCCTACACTAGTACATTGATGTATTAGCATATTCATATGCTGATCCAAAATATTTCCAACCAAATGAGGTGCAACATGAGATCCCTCTCAAACCAGGATCTCAACCTCATAAGTAAAAACAACAATAGTATAATCCCAAAATCTTAGATACTATCCTCATTAAAATTCAAAAGATGTTGAATGCTCAAATTATCTTTTCTATACATCATTCCACATGGATATCTAATATTGTTCCCGTGAGGAAAAAGAATGGAGAAATCTGCATCTAAGCTAATTTTCCTAATTTGAACCAGTTGTCACTTAAGGATAATTACCCATTGTTGGTAATAGATCAAGTATTATAAATGATAATAGGTTCATAAATTTTAGCTATGTTAGATGTATTCTCAAGATACAATCAAGTTGAGGTTCATGATGAAGATCAACACAAGATAACTTTCACTACTTCATGGGGCACTTTTGCTTATCATAGTATGCCTTTTAGATTGATCAATTATGGTCCTACCTTTTAGAGGGATATAGATTTGGTGTTCTAAGATATAATCGATAATTTTATTATAGTCTATCTATATGATCTAACTATTTTCTCAAAAAAGTGCCAAGATCATTGTGACCATTTGCAGTAAGTAATTTAAAGATGTTGTGAACATGGGATATCTCTTAACCCCAAAAAATCCATTTTTGGGGTTACTGAGGGTAAGCTCCTTGGAAACATTTTGTTTAATAAGGAATCAAGATTGATCTTGAATAGGTCAATTCAATTTAGAATCTTAAGCTATCATCAAGAAATAAAGGAGTCCATTCCTTCTTTGGGAAAGTTAATTTCTTGTGAATATTTGTTTAAGATTTTGTTAAAAAGACATGTCATATCATTAATATGATGAAAGGGAAATCAATATTTTATTAGAACACAGAAGGAAGAGATAATTTTCATGAGATTAAATAAGCAATTACACTTGATCCTATCTTAGTTTGCCCTAATTATACCAAGAATTTTATCATTTATAGTTATGCTTCAGAGCATACTGTCTAAAATCTTAGCACAATAAAATGAAGAGGGGATTGAATCTCCCATAGATTTAATGAGTTACCCTCTAAAAGCTCATGAACATAAGTACTCATCCATGGAAAAACATTCTTATGCTATGGTGAAAGCAGTTAAGCATTTCATGTACTACATCCTCAACTCTCAGATTGGCTAAGGTATGTCTTTTTTTTAACTTTTGTATGTCCTGAATGTAGAAATACCCATCACATTGAAGTTGCTCACTCTTAGATTGGCTAAGGAAATTGAAGATTGAAACATTTAAAAGCTCTCTAAACAAGCATATTATGTATCTTGCTGAGATAGAGGAGTAATGTACAAAGGTAGTGGACCACATTGTTGAACATCAAAGTCATGTCAAAGAACTTTTTGACACAAAAGCTAAGTCATGAGGTTTTTGAGTTAGATACCTAGTTATTTTATGGGACAAGAGAAGAGAGCAAAAAAGACTGCATGGGAAATTCAATTCTTTATGGATGGGTCCTTTTCTCATTCAGTAATTAAATAGAGAACACAATTTATTTTTGGAATATCTAGATGGAACACCATTACCCCTGCCCTATAGTGGGCAACATCTAAAGCTTTTCAATCAATGAGGTTATAGATAAAGTTGTACATATTGTAAATATATGTATATTCTTTTTTTTGTTCTAGTCTAGTCAGTCACTTGACTCCATGGCCTAATGGAAAAATACACTTAGAGTTCTAAGATTCTCTTTCCTTCAAGTGTTTCAAAGAATACATAGAGGAAATTCCCCAGTTGGGGCTAGTTGTTATCCTTAAATTTGTTAGGTTGTGGAGCTAAAAGCTTCACCAGGATGCAAACAGGAGAAGTTATTGAGGATGCAGAGTTGCAGAGAGTTGCAGAATCAGTTGCAGGGCAACCGACGTTGGTCTGATCAACTGACGTCGGTCAGACAGTAGTGAAGAACCAGCCAGCATCGGTTACCAGTCGGCCGACATCGGTCATGGAGGAGTCGACGTCGGTAGCCTGTGCGTGAACATGCAGTTTGCATGTTGATTCTGGAGAGTCTATTTTGAGACTGTTAGTTTGCATGTTGAAGGCTAGTCTTAGTCTTGAGTTGCGCATCTAATTATTGTAATTAAGGTAGTCTAATTATTGTAAGCATGAGATCTATATATGGACTCATGGGCTGTATTGTAAACTTGTGCTAGAGAGTAAGAGAGCTAAATAAGCTCCTTCAGAGAGAAGAGAGTAATGGGGTGTTCCTCCTAGTTCCACAGTACCAAGTTTGGGTGCTGGTTTGGAGAATCAGAAGGTTTCTTCGTATGTGTATGATCTTGGTCAGCAGGGGTGCATGGCTTCTATTGGAGATCTACAATGGTGAGTAAGGTCTAGTGATTTGCAGGTAGCAGCAGAGAGCAGGGGATCTACTTGGAGTACGGTTGTGTACTTGATGTACTGGCATCATGTTACTGACTGGTTGGAGAGGTGAACATCAATTCTATATTGGAGTTGATTGTTGGGACCGAGAGAGAGAGGGAAGAAGGTCTTGAGGTGTGGTGAACCTTTGAGGTGGAAGAAGAAGTGGCATCTTCTTTATTTTATATTCTTCTGAGTGATTATTAATACAATTGTGTATTGTCTCTCATATTCCTGTGTTGTTTCATATTTCTAGTTACTTATTGATTCTAGTTAAATTCCATGTTTAGTTGCTAATACAAGAAGTAATCATATGTGCTCTATTGGTGGAGCAAGATCCTGACAAAATTTAGTAGGCTCAATTCATAGGATAACCAATATGAAACTTATCTGTTTCATAGCCCATGAGCTCTAAGCATGCAAAATGAGGCCAATCATTACCTTCTTACATTTGTTTTTCCTCAAAAATTTAGATTTTTGAGGGAGATTTTAACGTGTAGTTCAAAGAATTTTCTTTGAACTACACCTAAGTTTAAATTATTGCAGTCTAGAGTATTTTCTCTAAACTACCCTAAAATGTGCAAAGGAAGCTCTGTCCCTACACGTGAATTACAAATAATTTTCTTTGGACTAAACTAAGCATGTAATAGTAGATGATTTTTTTGCTCATACACATGCAAAGTTGGAGAATTTCTCTGAAATTGCACTCTGGCCCACCATCACATTGGTAATTAATTTGCATTAATTACCCTTATTATATATATTTAACCCATGTTATTTTTTATTTTTTTACCATTGTTAATCCTTCTCTTGTCATTTTCATACTGACTTTCATCTTTCTTCATCATTTCTATGATCGATTGTTGTGATTCACTCATTAGATTTCCTACATTGCAAATTAGGTAGGGTTTTATTTTTTGTATAGTTTTTCCCTTTTCTTTATTACTATGCCCTAGTTTTATTATTTTTATGTTTTCAAACCTATACAATCATGAAAATTTTCTAAAAAGAACTCATGTCAAAATCTATCTCCTCACCTGAGGTTTCTAAAATATTTTACATATTTTTAAAACCTTGGGGTACATAATAAATAAATTATCTGACATGCACCGCAATAATCACCTTGTGTATCCCCCATGCTCCTCAGATAATTTTCTATAAGTTTCATAATTTCACACCTTTTGGATGGTGCACTTTAGAGAAAATTATCTAAAGTGCACGTTCACCACCCGGTGCATTTCGAAGAATTTTCTCCAAAATGCACATAACTCAGTGCATATCAGATAAAATTATTTTAAGTGCATGATCCACCCTTTCGATGTATATAAGAGAATTTTATCTGATATGTACCAAGATAGTAGATTTTCACACCAGTGTAATTTAAATAAAATTCTTCAACCTACACATTTTCATTCTTCTTATGTAGTTCAGAGAATTTTCTCTGAATTACACCTAACCTCTTCTCATGTAATTCAGAGAAAATTTTCCAAATTTTACCAAAGTTATCAACCCATTATGCAATTTAGAGAATTTTCTACGAACTACATCTTTCCCCAAAATGATGAAAAATGTGAACTCTGGGGAATCGAAACTCTCTTTTGCAAATATTAAATTGATTTCATAGGGTTCCCTAGCTAAAATAATAATGAAGTATAAATTTCAAGGTGTGTTTTTGGGATCTATAATAAACTCCAATGTAGATAAAATTAGAGATACATAGATCAGTCCTGTTGATATGGCCAAGTTCCTACAAAGATTAGGTAGGGATACTATTGCTCCACATATGCAACATATTCTTAATAGTGAAATACACTTGAAAGCTACATTTCCTATGTTAGCTCAAGATCCAGTGTTCATCCTAGCAGTTGTTGCCCACTTTGACAAAGAAACTAAGTCGATCAAGGATGTTAGTGGGAAGGTGATAATTCAATTCAATGTTGAGAAATTTGATAAAGTATTTCATCTTTCAGACATTGAAGAGTACTTAGATATAATTGTAATTTCAGCCCAAAAATATTATGATAGGAATTTTGAAAAATTCAAAAGGCACATCAATTCATATTGGTTGAAGAAACCAAGGAAATCATTTGCAAGATGGCCTAAAAATCTATACCACAGTGAATTCATGGAGGAGATAGGAGATTTAATAACTCTCCTAAATAGGATCAAAGGTCTCCCCACATAAAATGTCTTTCAAAAATGGATGTATCATTATATCTTCATCATTAAGATAGATAAAGAATTTATTAGGGAAATCAGATTAGTGATGTTATATGTCACCAACTTTCTGAAGTAAATTCTTCCCTCAAACTTTATATAAATTCTTACCTGGTGTATGATGTGGCCTATACAAAGACCTTTCCAGGACTGACAAGTGTTGGTGAGAGGAAGAAGGTTCATGTTTATGAGTACTATCCATAGTTAACTTTCAAAAAAAGCATTAAACATTTTAGAAGAGTTAATGATGCTTTATTCTATAAGTTCATTTGTATTTTTGAATAGGAACTAGAAAGTAAAAGAGTGTTTTATCAAGCATGGGTAACAGTGAATAAGATTGGTTATATCTTCCTCCACTTCCCAACTTTTACTTACATTAGGGTAGGAGGATCAAATGAATAACCATACATGTTACAAGGTGCCCAATTGATAAATTTGTTTTGATGGAGATGTACAGACAAATGATGGCCATGCATAAGAAGGAGTCAGATGTACATAAAAGAGGATTCAAGTTTCTGATAAGCATTGGATGATAAACCATGTCAACTACTCCCAAAGACAAGATTATTGAAATTGAAATGTAATGGATCAGCCTTAAAAAGTACAAGGGTAGGAAAAAATTAGATTATAGAATGATGAAGGAAAAATTGAAAGGCAATTATTCTCATGAGCACAAGGTTGAGGACATCTAGGCTGAATGTAGGACTGAAGAAGATATAAGGAGACTTGATTACAACCGTCTCACTACCAACCAAATTGAAGATTTGAAATTGACTAACATTTTGGCTAATCTCTCTAATGATGAAAATATATTGGATCCTTCATATGAAGGTAATCAAGTTGCTTCTACTCATGTCCCTCCAATCCAATGGTCTGTAAAGGAATGTACATCTATTAGAGAGAGATTCCAACCCATTCTTGAAAAAACTAATGCTTTATTAGAATCTAAACGTATCAAATTGAAAAATGTCAAGATAGGGTTAGAAGAATAATATGATGAATATATCATAAAGAAATGAGAGGAATTGAGGACAAAAAATAAGGAAGAGGCCTCTACATCCACTCAAAAAACAAGATTTGTGTTTGTGAGTAAAGGTAAAAGAAAATATAAAGAGGCTATTTTTGAGAAGAATATTCAAATAGAATCATAGGAAAAAATAGTTACAAGTGAGACACCACCTCAATTAATAGTTCCACAACTTCCAGTTCAGCAATCTATATAGCCTGAATCCACACAGTCAGAAGTTTCCATGATTGAAACTTCTCAACCAACAATTTCACAAGTGATATTCTTTGCAATTCCTTCCATAGATACAACTTTACCAATTAATTTTATTCCTTCTCAAGTTGTTCTTTCATCTCCATCTTCGCCTCCTAGTACCACACTCTTTCAAGTTCCTTCACAAGGTACATTGGATCAAGTTTTTGATTCATTATCAAAATTTTCTTCTCCTTTGAATTCATTGGGGTCCCCAACTAATCTATATTTCACTCAACAAGATATGGATAAATTCATGTTAGCATCATCTTCCAAAATAACAACCCAAACCCCTATCACCCCAGTGTCTAAAGTACCATAAGACACCAAAGTTTTAGTCACTCCAACCCAAACCCCACCAATTATAACTATTTTCCCACTGGTGTCAACTCCACTACCAAATACCTCTACTATTTCCATCCCACCTACTTCATAAACCATTGGCCGTTCTTAAACATCATAATCCTTGGTTTCCTCTAGACCTAAAGATTCATCTCCTCTTCCCCCTTGGCTCATGACCCAAACCCCCAAAAGGAATAAATAGGTTGTGTCTCCTGATGACTTTGATTTTGGTCAACTTGTACCAATAAAATTTAAAACAGTAAATAAATATAAAACCATGTCAAGAGTAATCTTTGAGTCTAGACACAAATATGTCAAGGTTGTAATGCCTCTCAAAAATAGAAGCATTAAAGATATTCAAGCATCTAAATATGCAGTAGGATGAATAGATCTTGGGAAGCAAACTCATGAAAGTGAAAAGGAAGATTTGAAAGTAGTAATGGCATCCTTGATCAAGATATATGACAAGGACAAAAAGATCAAGGATCAACTCAAAGTACAATTAGAATAATTGACCTCTATTTTACTAAAGATCACACAATATTTTGATTCTGTTGCACCTATTGAGCATGAGAACACTAAAAATGCAATTTAGTGGGCTAAGAAAATTAGATCTCAAGGTCAGGTGGTCAATGCCTGGATTGAAATATTGACAACACAAGTTACTTAGTGGTTGCATTCAGCTGTTGAAATTTTGAAGAACCTAAGTGAAGTGAAAATGGAAATTCAAAAAATAATTAATACACTCACTCAAAATTTGGAATTGATTGGAAAGGATATTGATACATGGACTCAACTATGTAAATTCAAATTGGAATTTTTAGTTGAGCAGAAGGTCATTCCAAATAGAAAAATATTCATTGAATATAGGGAAGCCATGAAAAATAAAAGAGAATTTCTTGAGAATATTGTTAAATATCTTGAGGAAGCTAAAGATATGTGTGATAATAAGATGTTATATCTTACAGATAAAATTAAAGAGTTTCATTTCCAAGTTAGAGATGACTCTCAAAAGCTTCTTCCTATGGAGATAGTAATTCAAGAATTCTCATCTTTGATTCAGACAAGATTGAGACAAAAAAATTCACATTAGACTCCATTGACAAATTAGTTGAATTTCAAGTCATAATGAATAAACTACAAAGAAACATGGACAAAAGCAAAGACTTGCTAGTTAATCTAGAAGATTCCATTTCAAGGGTTCTTGCCATCTCCAGGAGTACACAGGTCCAGATGATAGTGAGGTCTAGGCTAAATTGAAGAGATATGAGGAAGTTTTAGAAAATAATAAAAAGGAATAAATTCTTATGTCTAAGGACACTTAGTTTATTTTTGTAAATTTTCATGTGTAATTTTGTTTGGTGCATTTTCCACATAGGAAAAGTACGTAGTCTTAAGTCAAATAGGACTCTATCAATGAATAAGTCAATATATTTATGTTTTTCCTATTTTTGTTCATAACTCCTCTTTATAAATAGGAGGATTCTCTTTGTAAAAAGATGACCAATTTCTATAGAAGCTAAGTGATGTCAAAATTGAGAAGCAATATTGAAACTTTGAATTCAAATTGTAAATCTTTTACCAATCAATATATGAGAAAGCAATTGACCTTTCAATCTTTGAGTGAAATAAATTATTGATGTATTGGAGATGTTCTTATGTCTTTTATATTATATTTTATTATGTAATTTATTAAATTATGGTGTCAATTTCTATAAACAAAAGGTGCCAGGAAGCTGATTTTAGAGTCTTTGAGCTAAATTTTAATTAATAGATTTGTGTTCATCATTGAAAGTGAATTACTGAGGAGACTTTGGGTTGACAGTTATTTTTTATTGGTAATTTTAATATTTGTTGCAAATAAGGTGAATAATTTAGGCTGCACTTTACTCCATCCATTCACTTTACTTCACTGGTATTATTCTAGTTATTCTTTCTGCTAACTAATCTGAATATCAGTTACTAATGCTCTATCAAGTGATTTTACATTTTTTCAATATATTGTAGAAAAAGGAAGAAAGTTTGTAATAAAACATCAATTCTAAAAAAAGAGAATTGGATGATATGATAACACCCACTATGATAAAATTAGTGTAAATAAGTGTAAATAATAACTAGTTGTTTTCCCCTTGTCTTGAGGAGAGATTTTATCTCATCACACTGTGTCTGAAATAACTATTTTTCTACCATTGTGTCGGTAATAAAATATTCACCCAACACATGCTTCACTTGTTTTTATTGAGTGCTTATAGATTGAAATATGACTCAAGTCCATTACACTGATCTATACTTTCTATTATCTACCCACTGGGGGCATATAAACTGATACATGGGTCTTTTATTGACACATTTACTCACTTGGGGGCACCCTATACATAATTTGATCACCAGGTTATATCTTTACATACTCGATATTCCAGCTTTAGAATTGTTATATCTAGATATTGATCATTGTTACTCATACTCACTTTTTTTTATCTATTAATAATTTAGATTCAACATAGGTACATACTTGCTCTTACATATTCACCCATGCTTTCAGTTCTATATTTCCTAGATTATAATTGATTGTATTTCTATGCTTCTTCTATTCAAGAGAATTTGAATATGCCATTATTCTTTGGCTCTATTCCACTTCTATTCACAATATATATGCCTCAGACATGTGCATATGTCCCTTGTGTGTGCTTTCTTGATTATGTATGCAGACATCTGAACATGTCCTTCTATGTGGCTCTAAGCCAACTTGCTTGTTGTTTATGTATGTGGACATTTGAACATATCCTTATATGTCTTTTTTATCATATTTAGTGACATGTGCCCATGTTCCTTGTATTTTTGTCCCTTGGCCTACTTTGTGTGCCTCATGTGTTATATATGTATGTTTCTTATATGTGTCATGGCCATGACACCTTTTTTTCCTTGTTATACACACTAGTTTTCAATTCCATGAAGGATCTCATGAATTTACCCTTCCTACTTGGGTGTTATGATGGACATCATACCCCATCCCCCTAGCTAGCTACTCAGTTCTACTCAAAAAATTTGTTACAGACATTGATTACATCTATCTTGACACCCTTATGAAATGATAGACATGACATACATCTTAAACTACATACTTATGCTCAGATCATCTTACATTCTAATGTTATCTATGTACATTATATTGGATTATCACATAGTTGTCATTAATGCTCTAGCTAACACATATTTTACAAAGCTTTTTCTTTTGAAGATAATTATTTCATAGGTTCAAAAACTACCTTCAAAATAGGGGGCATTCATAGTGTTTTTCAGAGAGATTAGACTCTTATATTTCACTCACAATATATTTTTCACCGTATAGGCTCAGTTATAGAAAATAAGACACATGTAAACACAGTGAGAAAATAGTGACTCAAAAAGTAGTAAAATTACATAGATTTAAGACCAAAAGGACATTAGGACCCAAATGGGGACACTATCACCACATGGAAATATTGTCCAAGATATGGTGCTACTATCTAGTATCCTCAATTTTAGAACAACTCAAATTGGCCAGAATAATACATTAGGTACAATACAAGTTTGCATATATCCAATTAAAATTTTATCAGGTATGCTCAATTTTTAATAAGAATCATATTAATTTGCTTAGATTCATTTTAGCTTTATTAGATTGGGGGCATCATGTGTGGCATAACCATTCCTATATTCAATTTATATACACAAATATAGTTATTACAACTCAATCCAGGATCAATATACTCAGATACTAGATTGGGGACATGTGTGTAGTACATTGTTTTTGGATGCTCAGTTACACACCAGTTGGTCATATGGAATTAAAAATTCCATGTCATTATCTATTTTGTATATAATTGACATCATATTTAGGTTATAATGAGTTTTGTGCCTTACTCCATCTATAGTGGTTGGTATTCCCAAGTGGCCCAAATCTACCTAATGTACTTAAGTAGCCATAGAGCCAACATACACAGTTAGATATACTTAGATAGTTTCAGTACTTTGTGTTGTACCTGAAAAATGTCACTCATTTTTAGGACAACATATAAGCTATTTTGGTCTTGCAAAGACCAAAATAGCTCTTCCCATTTCAAAAACTTGTTATAAGCTTTCAAAATTGGGAATTATTCAAGCTTTTTCAGTCAAAGGACTAATGGTTCAATAGGTTCAAAGGCTTCTATAGGCAGGTTCAATCAAAAGAACAAGTTTTCGACACTTAGTCATTTTCAAGACTAGTTCAAGGTTCAACGGGTTCAATGAGGCTTGTTTCAAAGAATCTTGGTTCAAGCAGTCAATAGAAACAAGGGAATGAACCATTGAACCATTGAACCAAAGTTGGTTCAATCAGTTGGTTCAAGTGATAAAGTTCAAAGGAGTGCCCCAAGAGTCAAAGACACAAGTGCCCTTGCGAAGGGAATTCTCGTGGAAAAAAGTGACTAAGGAAAACAAACAGACCAAGACAAAAGCCCAAAAAAATCTTGTAGATGCTGCCAAGTGTCATCTTCTGAGTCTCATTTCACTTTATTTCTAAGAGCCATGGAAGCTGCCACGTGTCTTTTGTAAGTTAAGCAGAACACTCCAAGTGGCATCATTCGCATGAATCCAAATGAGTCCCACATAGTTCTATAGTGTTTCTAAAATGTGATGGAAGCCACCATGTGTCATCTTCTATAGAACATTCAAAAGGCATCCAAAGCTTCTACAAATTCAATGGATAATGTCATGTGTCCCTCAAAAAGTCACAGCGGAAAGTGCCATGTGTCTTCCCCTATTTCACAATGGATGCTACCACGTGTCACAATTTGAGATTCACATAAGCTCAACTAAGGGAAAATCAAGACATAAATAGCCCCTGCAGAGGATAGGAAGGGAGCAAATGGACAAATTCAAAGGCCAAAAGAGCAATGAGATTTCCTTCAAAAAAGTTCCCCCGACAAAAGTGACAAAAAGATAATTCCTTCAGACAAATTATCTGAAAGAATTCTTTCAAAAATTTTCTACAAAAGAAAAGTCTAAAGAAACAAAAAACTTGGATGCTGCCATGTGTCCTTCATCTATGTCACAATGGATGTTGCCATGTGTCATCCATTGAGACACAGTATCAAAGCAATGGAACCTACCACGTGTCTCTTATCAAATGAAACAGAAGCTGCCACATTTCATCCTCTGCGAGAAACTAATATAAGTCCTAAAGACTTTTTCAAAGGCAACTAAAAGCTTAGTGGAGGCTGCCATGTGTCATCCTCTGTAGGATTCTCAAGAGGCAAGCAGAAGCTACCACCTTTTTCATTGTAACTCCATGGAGAGCGACAAGTGTCTACACCCACAATTCTAAGTTTATAATAGGTTTCAAAGCCTTTATCAATAAATGTTGCTTAGAGTCCCATAGAAGTTGCCACATGTCTTCACCTGTTTAAGTAGTGGAATGTGCCACGCATCGATTGCTAAAGACCAGCAAAAAGTGACTAAAGAATAGAGCATCAAATTGAATCTAAGACCCAATTCAAATAACTAGAAAAGGAGGAATGATGAAGAAGGACCAAAAACATTTGCACATCAGATATGTTTCTAGAAGCAGATCACCAAATAGACATTGAAGGATGCAAACATTCAATGGCATGACCCATTTCTCTGCATTGAAAAAAGCAAATGGATAAATACCCCTAAATTCTAGCATGTCTTTGAAATAGAATTTAATGCAACATGATGTGTTACTATTCTTGAGTCCTTCTTGAAGAGGCTATATAAGGAACTCTCTTTTATTGTTTTTGGGGATCTCTCTCTCTGATTATCAGAATCAAAACTCTGCTCAAATTGAAAGGCATTACTAAAACTTTGAGCTTAGATTGTTAATCATATTATGTCATTGGAATAAGAAAGCAAGTGACTTTTTAGACTTTGTGCTGTGATATATTTTTTGTTGGGTAAACTATTCTTATGTCTTTTTCCTCAATATATTTTCTATTCCTTTAATTCAACAATCAGAATTAGTGAAAGTAGTTAGGAAGGTGTTCTGAAGTCAACTGTGGAGAGACTTTGTGCCCCCATAATTGCCTTTAGTGTGTTTTCTTTTTGTTTCTGTGTAAAGGACCTTGGGATGAATTTGTTCCCTCATTGTCCTTCGTATCTCACTCTTGGACAATTGAGGTGGAGACTTTGTGCTACATCTCAATTTGCTAGTTACTATGTCCTTGGTTACATTTTTTAATTACTGCCAAGAAGATTCTTGTGGTTTGTTGAATAGTACTTCTAAAAAAAGAGGAGTGCTTTCTATCGTTATCCCTAAGATTTATCCTTTGATCAACATTCATCATCTCTAAAAAAAGAGAGATGGATGGTTTATCCTACCCTTGCATATTATTATTATTATATATATATATATATATATAGGGAACCTCCCCTTGATGAGAGGAGAGATTAGTCCCCTTTTGATGTGGTGAATCTACACATTTGGATGACCAATCTTCCTACTTTGGTTGATCAATCCTATTTTATTTATCAGTACGCTGATCGAAAAAATATTTAACCAATAGTTTTTGGCAACTCCACTAGGGATCAAACCCATTATTGTTATAACCTATCCACTATACTTTGTTGTAGAAGAACAACCTACTCTAGTGTTTTCCCATTGTTAAAATTTTCCTCCAAGCCTCGCATAATAGTTTTTGGCAACTCTGCTAGGGATATAGTTATGTGCATTCTAAAACCTCAAGTTTTAGATGAAATTAGTCTCTACCGTTATCTATTATAGACTCCATTCCATTTCTGTGTTTTATCCATTATTATTATAACCTTATCATTCACCTCCACACTAATTAGGAAAGAACACGTAGTTTAAAGCCTCAAGCTTCAAACTAAAGTAAGGTTAATTAATTTCCATTTTTGTTTCACAATCTGGCAGATTTAAGGTATATGTGAAGCCCAAGGGCTAAAGGTATTGTTGACCCTGTATTTGATTTGGTACAACAAAGTAATTTCGATATGTTTCTTTCACCATCTCACCTCTAACGAACCAAGATCTTTCCTCATACTAAAGTCATATCTCCATTGCCAAATGAAGTATCCACTTCTACTATTGATAAAGCTTTGCCAATAATTACCCCTCTGAGATTTTTTATTCCTCCTTTTCATAGTCATATAATAGCAGTTCAAGGCCCCTGGGGTAATTCTTTTGGTCCTCTCAATCTTACTCCATCTCTACATGAGCTTCCACGTAGTTCAAGGAAGAATTTCCCCAAATTTTATGGTGATGGGAAAGTTCATCATGATGAACACATTACAGCTTTCAGTATATCCTATGGCATAATTGGAGTAGAATGTGAAGATGTAGCAGTCAGGCTATTTGTAAAAACATTACAAGATGCTACTGTAGACTAGTTTTATCATCTACAGGCTCAGTTAGTAACTGATTGGAATACCCTCAAAGCTAAGTTTGAAGCCAAATTCAAACCTACAGAAGATGCACATGTCCTTCTGGCTCAACTCACACAAATGAAGAAAGAACCTCAAGAACTAATGAGGGACTTCATAGCCAAATTTGATAATCTGAGGAACAGAATTCCTGTAATTGCTTGACCTATAGCTGAGAATCTCAAATGTTTCTTCATTAATTCTTAGTTACCTAAAGTAAGTTTTATTTTGAGATGTGCTGGTCAAATAGATCTTGCTACAGCTCAACATTTGGCCACTGAGGTAGAAGATGATCTCATCTTAGCAGGGAAGATAAGAAGAGATCCAAATAAAAATAGACCCTCATCATCTTTTGAATATTCATTAATAGGCACCACTGATCCAATGGTGCAGAAGTTGGCAAATGAGTTACTTGCTCTCAAAAAGCAAATGGCACAAAGAATGTCCTCTACTCCTTCATATAGAGATATGCCAAGAAGGACATTTCCAAATCAGTCATATCAGGGCAATGCTACCAGGAATCAAGGGTAACAAAATCATCTTCCTCCCCCACAAGAGAAACTTGCCCTGGAAGCTCCTCCAACCAATTTAGCAATGGGATATCTTGAAGTAAAATCAAAATTCTCTTTCCATCCTAAATTGAATCAAGAAAATGATGCTGATCTCCTTGTAGAAGATCAAGAAGAATCAGTTGGCGACTCCCACATTAGTTTTCTGAATTACCAGGATAAACCCAAAAGCAAAGGAAAAGTTATTGATGGATCATATGTAGTGTTTACCAGATCCAAGAACCAATCAGTCTAGCAATCTGATAAAGGGAAGACAGATGAGCAACTTCAACCAGTAACTACAATTGCTAAGTGTGGAACCACTCTACCTTTCTAGTCAAAAGATCCAGTGATCACCCAAAAGATAAGTACATCAATTTCACCTTCACCTTCTACTTCAATTTTGCAAACCATCCCTCTTCCCATCCCTCCTAAAACTCAAAAAGTTGAAATACCTTCCTCTATACCTAACTCAATTTAGCCATTTAACATAATTGATCATGTCAAAAAGACAAAAATACAAATGTCTAAATTTGAATATTTGCAGTCCAATCCTGATCAATTGGATAAATTGGTCCAATGTGTCAAGAACCAAACCATCCCTATAGGACAAGAAGCTAAAAAGGTAACTCCTAATTCATCAAAGAACATGCCCATTCCAAATAATTTTGTCATTACTCCTCTATCTACCCTTGGAAAAATAGAACCTTTCTATATTTCCTTATTAATAAATGGTTACAAGCTAAGTAATTGTATTATAGACTCAGGTGCATCTGACAATTTCATGCCTGCTAAAGTAGCTGAGTCTCTGGGTCTCACACTGACCAAAACCTTTAGGAGATGTTTCTCTGTGGAGAATAAGCAAGTATCACTACTAGGTCAAATCAAGGATGCCCAATTTGTATTTGTAGCCTTTCCAGATAAGAGAATCAAGATGATTGTCTTGGTAGCTAACATCCTAACATCGTATGGCATTTTGTTTGGATGAAATTTTTGTAAGGACGTGGGAGGAGAACTAAGCATAGACCTGTCTAAGGCAAGGATCCCTGTCAAAGGCGTAATGAAGAATTTACTCCCTGAAAAATATAAAAAATATGTGGTCACCCAAACATCAACCCTTGAAGCTCAAATTCTATTTGAGTCTTCAGGCAAGGGTAATTATTTCCTGACCACATAGAATGTTCATGTTTCTATAGATGAAATTCCTGTCGCTGACAATCTAGGAATTGATCCAAACAAGATGTCAAGAGAATTGGTAGGGTGCAGTATAAATAAGGAAGGATCTTCCATCTCTAATGAAGAGAAATCTGATAGGAGATCAGCTTCTGATGATGCTTGGATCTTGGAATCTAATGGTAGCAATTGTTCCACCAATGATGGAGTTAGGACTGTGTTGATATCTCCTCAAGTAGATATTCTTCCTTCATGAAATTTTTAATTTAGTAACACCAACAACACAGCTGGATGTAAATCTCTGTTACTTGGATTGAAGGCTACTCAAGACAAAGGCATCAAGTTTCTTCATGCCAAAGGGGATGTTGAATTAGTGGTTTGTCTAGTGAGAAACTTATACCAAACCAAGAATGAAAGATTATGCCACTACCACAACCTGGTTTGGGATCAAATTGAAAGCTTTGATGCTTTCAACATTTTTGCCATACCTAGAGAATCTAATGATAGAGCTAATGCACTTGTTGTTTCAAGAACTATCTTAGTTCCTCACTCAAATTTCAAAGAATATAGGTATACTATTAAGCTAGTCTGTAGACCAAGTGTTCCTGATAATATTGATCATTGGCAAGTATTCAATGATGATCATCAAATCATTACCTTCCTGGAATGAAAATACAATTTTGAACAACTACGTTTTGAAGGTAGTAAACCTCAGAAGTATGAATCAGCCTCTGAATCTAGTTTAGATATAAATGAAGAATTCTTACAGCTAAAAGGAAATAAAATTTCTAAAGGCCTAGTTTCTCTTGAGAAACTATTTGACAAGCATGATAGATTCATCAAACAATAGCAAGCAAATTCAAGTTTCTCTCAGGGATTCAATCAAGTAAATTTGACTACTAAAGAAAATCATAAGATGGTTAACATTGGTAAGTGTTGCACCCTTAAAGAAAGATTCAAGTTCACTTTACTCTGTCAATATATGGATGTCTTAGCATATTCTTATGATAACCTGAAGTCTCTAAGACCTGATGAAATTCATCATAAAATTCCTCTCAAGGCTGACTCAATGCCCTATAAGAAAAAATCTAGATAGTATAATCTGAAAATATCAGGTACTATTCTGTCTAAGATACAAAAAATATTAAATGCTAAAATCATCTTCCTAATCCATCATTCCACATGGATTGTAAACATAGTGCCTGTAAGGAAGAAGAATGGTGAAATTCACATTTGTGTAGATTTCAGGAATCTAAATCAATCATCTTTGAAAGATAATTACCCTTTGCCAATTATGGATCAAGTGCTTCAAATAGTGACAGGTTCAGAAATGTTATCAATGCTAGATGGCTTCTCAAGATATAATCAAGTTGAAGTTAATGAAGAAGACCAACACAAGACTGCATTCACCACAGCTTGGGGTACATTTGCATATAGAAGAATGCCTTTTGGCTTGATAAATGTTGGTGCCACCTTTCAGAGAGCAATGGACCTAGTTTTCCAAGAGGAGATGGGTAAATTCATAGTGGTATACCTTGATGACTTAACCATGTTTTCAAAGCACCATTCTGATCATGTACGCCACTTACAATAAGTGCTAGAGCGCTACCACCAGAATGGTATTTCCTTGAACCCTAAGAAGTCTATTTTTGGAGTAACAGAGGGGAAACTCCTCAGACACATTATGTATAAATAAGGCATAAATATTGAATCATATAGAGTTAAGTCTATTCAAGAGATTAATTTGCCTACAAGTAAAAATGTTGTTCACTCTTTCTTGGGAAAGGTGAATTTCTTATGGAGGTTTATCCCCAAATTTGCTGAGAAGACTAGACACATTGTGAACATGATGAAAGGGAAGACCACCTTCAGTTGGACTAAATAAGGCAAGTCAGCATTTTAGGATATCAAGACTGCTATTGCCCATGCCCCTACCTTAGTCTTTCTAGATTATAACAAAGACTTCATCATATATAGCTATGCCTCTAAACACACGCTTTCAGCAATTCTTGTTCAACAAGACAAGGAGGGTATGAAATCTCCCATTTATTTCATGAGTTGTCCTCTTAAAGCCCATGAGCTAAAATATAGAAGCATGCCTATGCAGTGGTGAAAGCAGTCAAGCATTTTTGCTTCTATATCTTGAATTCACACACTACTGCCTTAGTTCCTGACACTACAATCAAGTCCATATTAACTCAGCAGGAGTTTGGCACAAAAAGAGGCAACAAAGCTGGTCAGGGGAAAAGGCATATGCCAATTAATTACTGACAACAAGCCAGAAGATACACAACATGAAGAAGCTGAAGTGGAAGACACACCAATAGTCCTTTTTGTTTCCACTACCAATGAGTGGTATTCAGGTATTGTTCATTTCCTTACTTATGGTGAATGTCCTGCTCATTTGTCATATAAAAAAAGGACTATCAAGTTGAAAGCTACCAATTTTGTCTTTTGGGACAACAACTTGTACAAGAGAAGCATAGATGGAGTATTCCTTCACTGTGTAGACAAAAAGCAACAAAGCCAACTTTTGAAATCTTTCCACAATATAGCCTGTGGAGGACATTTTTTTTCTCCTGTAACTGCTCATAAGATTTTGTGAGCTAGGTATTATTGGCCAACTCTTTTCCAAGATGCATATAAGTGGGTGAGAAAATGTGAACTTTGTCAACAATTTGTTGGAAGACCTAAGTTAGCTGCCCTCCCTCTCAAGCCAATGATCATAGAGAAACCTTTCCAGTAATGGGGGATTGATTTTATTGGGACTATAAACCCATCTTCAAGCGCTAGACATGATTATGTCATTATAGCAACTGACTATTTCACCAAGTGGGTAGAAGCAATCCCAACCAAGCATGCTACTTCAAAAGTTGTATGTAATTTCCTCAAGGAAAATATCATTTCCAAGTTTGGAGTTCCAACCAAAATTATTACTGACAATGCAACTTGT
Source organism: Torreya grandis (assembly GCA_037957365.1). Classification (NCBI taxonomy): domain Eukaryota; kingdom Viridiplantae; phylum Streptophyta; class Pinopsida; order Cupressales; family Taxaceae; genus Torreya; species Torreya grandis. Next base: position 754,532 of record JARHVA010003608.1, read on the forward strand.
TTCACCTCCTAGGAGATTACACAATTATATTTTCATCATGGAATTACACTCTCCCATTCTTCTGATTATTTTCCACAAGGAAATGGACAAGCTGAATCAAGCAATAAGAACCTGGTAACTATCATCAAGAAGCTAACAGATGACAATCAAAGGACATGGCATAAAGCATTGATTGATGCTTTATGGGCAGACAGAATCACACCAAAGAGGCCAATTGGTATGTCTCCTTTTTAACTTCTTTATGGTATCAATGCTGAGATACCAATCACCTTAGAATTTCCAACCTTGAAATTGGCAAAGGCAATTGAAGATCAGACATATGAAATCTCTCTTGATAAGAGAATCATGTGTCTAGCTGAGCTAGAGGAATAGAGAACCATGGTGGTGGATCGAATTGCTGCTGTAAATCAAAATCAGGCAAAAGAACCCTTCACCAAGAAAGCAAGGATTTATGGCTTTCAAATTGAAGACCATATCCTACCATGGGGCAAGAAGAAGAAAAAACCAAGAGGAGGATGCAAAAAAAAAGTTTCCTAGTGGAGAGTTTCATTCACCTGTCACCATTTCTAGGGACAAAATGTCTTCTTGCTGGTTTATCAAGATAGAGCACTATTTTCCCTACCTCTGAAGAAGCAGCATCTGAAACACTTCAACTCTTGAAGTATCATATCATTTCATCTATACATATGTATATTTGTATAGTTTTTAATTCTATTTTTTTTTATTTGTTTCTAGTTTTGATGCCTTTCATTTCTGGGTGACATGACTCCATAGCCCAATGGTACACATGAAGACACTGGAGATTTTGGATTCTACTCCTTTCAATTCTTTTTTACAATTGATAGAAGTTCCCCAAATAGAGCCAATTGTTGTACCCAAAAAATGTCACTCATTTTTAGGACAACATATAAGCTATTTTGGTCTTGCAAAGACCAAAATAGCTCTTCCCATTTCAAAAAATTATTCTAAGCTTTCAAAATTGAGAATTATTCAAGCTTTTTCAGTCAAAGGACTAATGGTTCAACAGGTTCAAAGGCTTCTATAGGTAGGTTCAATCAAAAGAACAAGTTTCTGACACTTAGTCATTTTCAAGACTAGTTCAAGGTTCAACGGGTTTAAGGTTCAACGGGTTTAATGAGGCTTGTCTCAAAGAATCTTGATTCAAGCGGTCAATAGAAACAAGAGAATGAACCATTGAACCATTAAACCAAAGTTGGTTCAATTGGTCAGTTCAAGTGACAAAGTTCAAAGGAGTGCCCCAAGAATCAAAGACACAAGTGCCCTTGCAAAGGGAATTCCCATGGCAAAAAGTGACTAAGGCAAAAAAATGGACCAAGACAAAATCCTGACAAAATCCTATGGATGCTGCCAAGTGTCATTTTCTGAGTCTCATTTCACTTTGTTTCTAAGAGCTACGGAAGCCACCATGTGTCCTTTGTAAGTTAAGCAGAACACTCCAAGTGGCATCGTCTGCATGAATCTAAATGAGTCCCGCATAGTTCTATAGTGTTTTTAAAATGTGATGGAAGCCACCACATGTCATCTTCCATAGAACATTCAAAAGGTATCCAAAGATTCTACAAGTTCAATGGATGCTGTCACGTGTCCCTCAAAAATTTACAGTGGAAAGCACCACGTGTCTTCACCTATTTCACAACAGATGTTGTCAGGTGTCAAAATTTGAGATTCACATAAAATTGACTAAGGAAAAATCAAGACACAAACAACCCTTGTGGAGGGTAGGAAGGGAGCAAATGGACCAATTCAAAGGCCAAAAGAGTAATGGGATTTCCTTCAAAAAAGTTCCCCCAACAAAAGTGATAAAGAGATAATTCCTTCAGACAAATTGTCTAAAAGAATTTCTTCAAAAATTTTATCTGAAAGAAAAGTATAAAGAAATAGAAAACTCAGATGTTGCCATGTGTCCTTTGTCTAAGTCACATGAGATGTTGCCACGTGTCATCCATTGAGACACAGTATCAAAGCAGTGAAACCTGCCACGTGTCTCTCATCAAATGCAGCGGAAGCTGCCACATGTTATCCTCCACAAGAAACTAATATGTCCTAAAGAATTTTTCAAAGGTAGCTAAAAGCTCAGTGGAGGCCACCATGTTCATCCTCCATAGGATTTTTAAGAGGCAAGCAGAAGCTACCACCTTTTCCATTATAACTCCACGGAGAGCGACAAGTGTCTGCACCTACAATTTTGAGTTTCTAATAGGTTTCAAAGCCTCTATTAATAAATGTTTCTCAGAGTCCCATGGAAGTTACCACATGTCTTTGCCTATTTAAGTAGTGAAATGTGCCACGTGTCGATTGCTAAAGACCAGCAGAAAGTGACTAAGGAATAGAGCATCAAATTGAATCTAAGACCCAATTCAAATAACCAAAAAAGGAGGAACGATGAAGAAGGACCAGAAACATTTGCACATTAGATATGTTTCTAGAAGCAGATCACCAAATAGACATTACAGGATGCAAATATTCAATGGCGTGACCCATTTCTCTGCATTGAGGAAATCAAATGGCTAAATACCCCTAAATTCTAGCATGTCTTCAAAATAAAATTCAATGCAACATGATGTGTTACTGTTCCTGAGTCCTTCTTGAAGAGGCTATATAATAAACTCTCTTTTATTGTTTTTGGGGATCTCTCTCTCTAATTATCGGAAATAAAACTCTGCTCAAATTGAAAGGCATTACTGAGACTTTGAGCTCAGATTATTAATCATATTTTGTCATTGGAATAATAAAGCAAGTGACTTTTCAGACTTTGTGCTGTGATATCTTTGTTGTTGGGGAAACTATTATTATGTCTTTTTCCTCAATATATTTTCTATTCCTTTAATTCAACAATCAAAATTAGTGAAAGTAGTCAGGAAGGTGTCCTAAAGTCAACTATGGAGAGACTTTGTACCCCCATAATTGCCTTTAGTGTGTTTTCTTTTTGTTTCTATGTAAAGGACCTTGTGATGACTTTGTGCCCTCATTGTCCTTTGTATCTCACTCTTGGGCAATTAAGGTGGAGACTTTGTGCTACATCTCAATTCGCTAGTTACTACGTCCTTGGTTACATTTTGTAATTACTACCAGGAAGATTCTTGTGGTTTGTTGAATAGTACTTCTAAAAAAAGAGGAGTGCTTTTTGTTATTATCCCTAAGATTTCTCCTTTGATCAACATGCATCATCTCTGAAAAAAGAGAGATGGATGGTTTATCCTACCCTTGAGTATTATTTTCTGTTTATATATACTATAAATACATGATTTTTAGACCTATATCCACTAGATGGAAATGAGATGAAAAATACCTATTGAAACATGAAATATGTTGATAAAAATTAAAGTTATTAATCCCTATTCTACCTTACTTATGCATACTACCATTTGCAATAGCCCTAATCTTAGATTTTCTAGATTTACAATCTCAATCACAATCAAGGTACTTAAGTCCACTATCATACAAGCATGACTTGGATTTGCTCTATCACTTTGGTAGGAAGAACTACATTAGGCTTGATCCTTATTTGGAGTATTGGTATGTAGGCAACTCTTTTCATAGTAAGGTGTTGAGGATGTCCAGCCTATCTTACTAATAAACACATTTTTTAAGTCATACCTTACTTGCAAGGAGAATTAAGGTTTGCATCATAAATTAGTCATTACAAGCACAATATAGCCTTATAGAATTCATGTGCATATGAATAGACCCTAGGAATCTAGACATAGGTACACCTAGAAGTTCAAGATAGTCTTGTACATAAGGCACTATTGCTAATATTAGGACACTAGATTGACATGACACTACTATCTAATGTGAAGCTACTATCTAGGAGAGGTTTTGACATAGGGATCCAGTTGATGATCATCAGACCTACTTCCATCTTAGTTTCTATCACTCATATTGTCTATATGAGGTGTTTTCTACATAAGTCTTTATTTGCATTATTTATTACTATTTTAAAAAAAGTCAAAACTAATCAAATTTGTAACAAAATAATGGTAGTATTTTATGCATATTATTTCCTTGATTTAGTATACTCATTGCTTCAATCAAAAATAGGATTTACACTCATTATGTCTTAAAGGGTTAAAACATTAGGTATGGTTTAGCTTTCCTCTAATGTTGATAAATTGTAGTGTTTGATGGTATGTGTACAACACAAAATATTTTGGCAATAAATAATGCCTCCACTTCTTTAATGCTTGTACAATTTCATATAATTATTGATTGTAGATAGAATATTTGTACTTCATATCATTTTATTTCTCATTAAATTAAGTTATAGGCCTACCATTTGGCTCAATATTATGCCAATCATTGCTCCACTCATGTCACCATCTTGGAATACCTTATTGAAATTAAAAAATGCTACAATTGGCCAATCTATCACCTTCCTATTCAACTAATGGAAAATGCACTCTGCATCCTTCATCCAAGTGAATTCATTTCTATCTCCTTGCATCATTTCCATGATCACTACACATGTCTCACATAATATTATGATGAAGTTTATATATAAGCTCATGAGACCATGGAAACTTCATGATTCAGTTTTAATTCTTGATGATGGACACTCCACTATTATGCACACTTTATCAAGGACCATTTATAACCCTTCTCTCGATATTATAAATCTAAGTACACTATCTATTCCTTTATAAAGCTTCACTTATTTACATTCATCAACAACTTCTCTTTGTGCTACCTTTGTAATGCATTCCATAGATGTGCCACATGCTCTTTTCTTATTTTGCCACAATTACAAGTGACTCCCCTTGCATTATGCATTGAGGAAATAAATGATGAAGTTATAGATTCACTGATTGGAAGAGATGATTCAAATGATTTTAGTCAAGAGAGAATTCAAATTCTTAATATCAAAGACAAGAGCGGGAAGATCCTTTTGATATAGTGGTTCGCCAAAATAATATAAAAGTAATGACAAGGTGAATTTCAATCTTAGAGTAACCCACTGAATCATTTTTTAGATGAAGTGGATAGTGGCAAACTTCTACACTAATTTGCATATGAAGGCAATATAGGTAATGTGAGAAAAATGTTAGAAAAGGGAGCGAATCCACTAGATGTGGATGAAGAGGGTAAAACAAATTTGCATTACTTTGTTATGTGTAATGATGATTATCAAGAAAATGAAATAGTTGAGCTATTCTTTTAAAATCTCAAAACAATAAAACAATGGAAACCATGTGTGATGAGAAAGGAAAAAAAATGGGTGCAAATTATATGTATCTATCTCTCTTATAGAAAAATTAAGAACTTTTAATTTTAATATTAAGGTAAACGAGTGCAGATTATATGTATTTATGTTTCTTATAGCCATACTTATTTATTAATTATGAATTAATAAATAACTATCATGCCATGTGCATACTTCTACATTTTATAATGTTTAGGGGCTAAGAAAAGGAGGGTCAAGTATCGACTCTTATTTAAATATATTGATGTTTTGTATTTAATAAATAAAATGCGTATTTTAAACTTTGTCAATATAGATTAGGGGAAGGAAATGGAAGATCTAATGATATTGTTCAACCTTTTATTTAGATATGTTAAATATATTTTTTTTTTCATTTATTTTAAATAATATTATTTATATTTAATTCATATTTATTGATTTAGAATATATTTATTTTTATTCTTTAAATTTAAATATATGAAAGTTCTTCAAATTTCAGCTTTATTTACATGAAAAAATATAATTTTTTATAAGTTTTATCTTATTTTGAGATTTTATTGGATTTATTTGTGTAGGTGGTATAGATCTTCTGATAAAAATTAATATATAATGTTCAAATATGTTTGTTTCATTTTGATTGATAAAATGAGTCCCATAAATAATTGATATGTGTTTGTGTGAAGAGCTTTCTTGGTAAAAAAAAGTATACTATTTTGTAGATCAATTATTTTTATAATTAATTATGACAACTACTACTAGCGAAGAACGAATATATATATATATATATATATATATATATATATATATATATATAACTTTAATACATTTATCATGTTGGACACAATTTTTTGGTAACAAAGTTATAACCCATGATACGAGATCAATTTTCATAACCTTTTGTTAAATATTAGAAATGAATAGCCAGATGTGAAAGAGTAAAACCTTCTCATGTTTCAAACAAATGCCTCCTTGTCCCTTGAAAATTGAAGTGTATTTTATTCTTCAATAAATATATTAGCCAATTTATTGGTTGTCATTAGCATGGTAAATGGGATATGGACATTTAAAAGTTCATATAAATTAATAAAATATTTTTTATGGAAGAAACTATGTTTTTTTTTTAAAATCGACGTGTTTTGGATCCACTATTGTGATCCTTCATCAAGAAATAAACTTATGTGAGAATAATAGTGTCTTCCATCTTAAAAACTGAAAGAAAATAACTGTTGTAAAAAAGTTACCAAATAAAAACAATATAGTCATTTTAATAAATTACTAAAAGCAAAATAGATAAAATATAATTAAGATAATAATAGTCAATTAATGATTACAATATTAACATAAAACATATTATTTAAGAAATAGTAACTTGTTATTACTATATAATAATGAATTAAAACGAGGTTACTATTTTTTATGTTAATATTTTAATAATTAATTGATTATTATTATTATTTTAATTGTCTTTTGTTTATTTATTTTTTAGTAATTTATTGTAACGATTATATTGTTTTTATTTGATAACTTTTTTACAACTTTTTTTCTTCGGTTTTTAAGATGCAAGGCACTGTTATTCTCACATAAGTTTATTCCCTAATGAAGGATCATAGTAGTGGATCTGAAACACATCGATTTTCAAAAATAGACATAATTACTTCCAGAAAAAATATCTTGTTATTTTATGGACTGTGGAAACATAAAATCTTTCATATAAATTTTCTTTTTGGATATGGATGTTGCAAACAATTTCCCCTTAAAATGATATGGGCTCTAATAATACTTAATTATAAAACTTGATATTACAAATAGTAATAATCAATATTAACAATATCAATAAATAAAGTTTGACAATTAATGTAATCTTAAAATTCTTATGATTAAAATAGTTTCACATCTCCTATAATTTTTCTTTTCAATAATATATAAAAATAATAATTTAAACAATAATAATAAAAATAAAGAGAAAAACAACTTCTATCTCATGATACTCATAATAATTGTCTTCCTTTCTATCTAAAAAGTTTCTATTGTTACAATCTCTTTAATTTTTATTCGTGCCCGTGTCATCCAATATACCTATAATATACCTACCATTTAATGCATCCTCATACATGTGATGATGAATTCTTTTTAAAAACAAGACAAGTTTTAAAAATTCACCATCTCTACATTAGTGTCCATCCTTTTCCTTAGTGTCCATGCTTTTCCTCCATTTTTATATCAGTCAAGGTAATTGGAAGTTAATTATAAATGGAAATCAAATATATGGTTCACATAAATTATTGTGCATAATCAACACGCATAAATTTGTGGACTCCATTATCTTCACGAATCACATAATACCCCCAAAACAAAAAAAACAAAAAAGTGGTGATACCCAAAAAAAAATGGTTAAATATAAAAAAACACTATAATTGATTGCCTGAATAAAATAGAATAAAAAATTTACGTTCTAAAATCTAGTTTGATGATTAATGATGGCTTTCTGATGAAATAAAAATAGTCTGATCAAATAATCTACTGAACGAAGATTATAATTTTGATTGTCTGAGAAATCAAAATTCCATGGCAATGACAATGACACCAACGGCCTTCAACCACGGATAATGCATTCAAAGGACCACATTTCAAAATTTATTTTCCACCTATTGGGTAACATAAACAGGCTTGTCTTGTTTATGTTTATCATTAGAGAGTGGCAATGGAAATGGATTTTCCTTCCATTACTGTTGATTTTTCTCCCATTCTAAAAATATACAGAGATGGATTTATGCAATGCCTTCAAGGCACAGACGAGGTGCCCCTGAGCATTTACCCCCGCAGAAGTGGCTTCCAAAGATGTAACATTGGATGACAACATCGGGATTTATGTGCACATCTACCTTCCTCACCTAGACAAGGAGAACCACAAAGTCCCACTAGTGGTATACATTCATGGTGGGGGATTCCTCATCAAATCCACTGCCTCCCCAACTTACCACAATTATATTAATTTATTAGCCAAAGAGGGCAATGTCATCTGCGTGTCGGTGAATTACAAGAGGGCACCAGAGCACCGCTTGACTGCCGCCTACGATGACTACTTCAGTGTACTGGAATGACTGGAAATGGGAGTCGATCCCTCGATCAAATCACATGCAGATCTGGTGGCGTGTTTTATGGTAGGTGATAGTACCAGAGCCAACATTGTGCACCACTTGGGAATTCGAGAGAAATTGTGGGGTTGCCTATGTTTGGTGGGGGCCATTATGGTTCACCCCTTCTTTGGGGGAGAACTGATTGGATCTGAAGAAAGCTCTAAACACTACGAATCTTTTAAGATGTGTGATGGTATGTGGAAATTTGCCCTGCCAGAGGGGGCCAATAAAGGTCACCTGTTCTTTAACCCCCTCGCCCCAGCTTCTCCAAGCTTCTCCCGTCTTGTGTATCCGAGGATTGTTGTGGGGAAGGACTTTATGAAAGATCAAGGTGTCTGGTATTATGAAGCACTGAAGAGGGTAGGCAAAGATGCGGAGTTGATTGAGATAGAAGGTGAAGGCCATGTCTTCCATCTAAAGAATCCTGAGTTGAAGAAAGCGGTGGTAATGATGAAACAAGTTTGTGAGTTTATATATTCAGTCACTCTCAAATGAAATACAACAATTGATGTCTTCTTCTATGAAATAAAGTTGTGGAGATCACAGTCAGCTACATAAGCAATAGAGAAGTGCATTAATACGTATAAGATATGTGTTAATTTGATGTAAATTTGAATTTAAAAGGGGTTAATAAATAGATAAGTATGTTAATACATATAAGATGTTTAATGAATAGTTATGAGACACAAACTAAAAGAAAGAATCATGGATTTATTGAAGTAATTTATTAGAATGGAATTTTAATTTTTAGAGTATAATTTGAATCAATATTTGAAGTTTATATTGTTCTATGCTACTTATTCATGCTCGCAACAAAAGTTGTATACTATTAAGACTTGCATCTATTACTTATTTGTTGAAGCATATTAATTATTGTTTCCTGCTTTTTTTCTAGACCAGGGCCTTGATAACAATGGAGGGATAAATCATGCCCTTGTTAGTAAGATTTTTTTTTATATTTGATAAATAAATGAAATAGTTTAAAAAATCCCATCCACTTATAGTGTCTAGTGCTTTGAAGTTTCATTTGATTTTGAAAATATTGGAGACATTGATGATCCATACATGCAATAACTTCTTTACCGATGAGATAATGCTTCCAGTTCTTAACTGATTGAATAAGAGCATACAGTTATTTGTTGTATGTATAATAATGTAAAATTTCACCAATAAATAACTATGAATGGTAACATACTAGATTACTTCCTTGAAGTATGATAATCCCCATAGCATAGTGGCTAACATTTGTTTCCACCTCAAATGATAGTTGTAAATTATGTAAATATAAAACTGGGGCATGGCTAATCTTATATTTGAACATATATCAAATAAGCATTGTTTCTTCTTACCCCATGTAAGAGTATTACCACCTACTTTAATGGAATGCAAATGTGTGGCTATGGAGAATAATTTTCTAATGAACTTACTCAAATACTAAATTGTACCACAAAAATTTCTATCTCAGTCACATTAGAAGGCCTTAGGTAATTCATGATGGCCTCTACCTTGTTTGAATCAATTTTTCATTCCATAACTCCAACCACATGCCCCAAAAATACAACTGGTTATTGAGAAAACTTGATGCAAGTTGGGGATTGGGTTTTCATAAAAAATAGAGGCATAGGGTATCATGAAGCGCTTAACAAGGAAGGCAAAGATATGGAGTTGATTGAGACAGAAGGTGAAGGCCATGTCTTCCATCTAAAGAATCCTAAGTCAAAGAAAGTGGAGGTCATGATTAAACAAGTCTGTGAGTTTATACATTCCAACACTCTTAAATTAAATACATCAATTGATGTCTTCTTATATGAAATAAAGTTACAGAGACAAGTAGCTACATAAGCATGTTTGGTTCCAATATGTTCTCCCCTCTGTGCTATGCATTGTGTTGTCTTACAATGTAGTCATTGCACTACTGGGGCAAAGTTCCCCCAATGGTTATTATATGTTGTATGGGATGAAAAGACGTAAATCAAGATGACAATTGTGGTGTCATAAATATTTCTTATTGTTAGTTTTTTTATCATCCATTGAACATGATAATATTTAGAAAATATTGAAGGAGTGAAATATGTGGACATAAATAAGAGTCTACAAAACCAAAAAAATAGAAATAAAAAAATTATATATATATATATATATATATATATATATATATATATATATATATATATATATATATATATATATATATCAACATGTACAAGATTATTTACAAAAAATGTTGGTGGTAAGAGAGCATGCCATAATGACACACTACGCCCGACCTATAAAACACAAAGTAGCTAGTGGTATACATGACTCAAACTCTACATCAGAGGACAAACCCTGTCTCAAAACACGAGTGAAAAATAAGAAGTAGAAAATAACACTAAGGTTAATCCTTGATAAACTTTAGTCAACCATACACAACAACAATTCATATTTTCCCCACATCTTTAGTTCATATTTTCTTTTCTTATTTATTTTTAATCTATATCCAAATATTTGGAGGAGGACCAACAAAAACTATCTGCTGCTGAGGTTCCAAAGGGACTTGATGCTTATTAATCTTAGAATATTCAGTGTAACAAACCCACTAGGTTTAACTTAGAAAAACATGATAATTTTTTTAACTTAATCAACATATTATTTTATTAGAATTCACCATAAAAATCTAATTATTGATCCAAATATAACACTCTAAGTATGTTAACTATAAATAAGCATGTGACTTATAACAATCACTAATCACTATCAACATATGAAACACATCATAGCCAAATATGGAAAGTAATTACAAATTTCTAGCCACGGCTGGTAGAATAATATAACCACTACTACCAAAGCATAGATAAGTAAATAATTACATCTCATCAAAGATAATGTCTCAGTAATAATAAATACAATACAATGTATAAGATAGAAGGCTCCATAGAGTATGAATTTCTCGACCTCCAGTATTTATGGTAATCTCAAGTGACATCTCCAAATAAGTACTGCTATGGACAGAAAGGACATCATCCAAGCACTTGTCTACATCAATCATAGACCATCAATCCCCTATCATGGAATGGACCTCCCTTCATGGATGAGTAGTTAGTGATGGTGCGAGGATCTAGAGAGATAAGCTAGTACCTGTGTGCTATATGATTTTTAAAAACATGTAGTGTCCCTTAAAGAAATCTATTCTAATATGATATCGTAGAAATATGTAAATCATACACATGAAATGATAATATTTAACATTACTTTGGTCAAAGTTTTTAATAGTTATTTATCTCTAGGATCAATCAATTTCATACACACCACTTGATCGAATTACCTTCATCTAACATTGTGATGCTAGTAAGCTAGTGAAGTCCATCTCACTACTTACTCAGTACTAACATTGCAATATTTGGTTAACATAAATATAACTAATAGAATCATACAGATTATTTTCTACTAGCAAGCATAAAATATGCTAAACATAGGAATAATCAAAATGCATATATTTAGTCCATCAATGATATGAATAAATTTTCATAATATCATTTATCACATAAATAATAATCAAATAAATATAGTTTATACCAATTGGGTATAATCTATGCTCAGACTGCATCCTACTAATCTCCATAAGTAGATTCAAATATAGTATAATCTATGACAAACATCAATATCACAATCTAGCCTTTTATATACACACTACTCAATTACAAAATAACCAGTCATGATAAACAAATAACTCAGAACCCAAGCTATATCTCATGTGAACATAATCTTTCATCTAAAATTTATTACAAATATAGGAGACTGTATTCATATGGTTTATAGTTTCATGACCCACGTGTTCTTTGACTTATTTTTAATAGTCACTAAAATTATAGTTATAGGTGCATGAGCCATTACCGCATTTTATGTTATATATTCATATAAATACTTATGTCTCTATATAAATACATTTCCTATACATATGCACTTGTACTTATTAGCTATTCACATACTATGTATCGCATACATTTATTCAACAATATATAAATATTGTAAACATCAACAATTATCTAAAATTCTAATTAATGACTCGTATAATTTCCAACAACCGTTATAATTTCCTTGTTGACAATTTATATTAAAATATCAATATTTTTGAAATGTTAATGAATCAAATGTTATATTCAATAGACTATATATTTCCACATTCTACCCTTTTTAAGTCAAATTGATGCCCAATTTTAACGTTAAAAACTCACGCCATTTGGACTTATAAAATCCATGGTTTAATTGGCGAATTCACACAGCCTTGAGTATTCACCTATTTATTATTTTCATTGGGAGCCAAAACTTTTCGACTAAGTTTTCTCCAAATTAGGCAATAAGTGATACTCAACCATTGACAATCTAAATGATCTAGGCATATTAAAGAATAATTCAGAGATCTCTAATGAATGGACTACTGTATTTACCTCATAATATGGTATAACAAATACAATCTAATATAATGGCAATACCAATACTATATATATATGGATCCACATACATACATAATACCACATGTAAAGCGTTGTTTACTAGCATATATATTAAATCCATTTATTTCTCATATAATAATTTCTTGGCATCAGTATTAGTGATTAGTATCCTTATATTTGTTAACATTCCTATCTCCATTTATATATCCTCCTATATATCAGATTTACCTATGTAGCGTCTTTGCTTGAGTTCCATGAAGTTACAATATACCTTTCAGGTTTTTAGTCCAGTGATATTGTATCAGGGAATATTACTATCTCGATGATATTATATAGTAAATAAGGTATAACAGCGATATTATTATATAACGAGTTACAATATTATCTAGGTGGCTTATACAAATTCCAAATTTTATATATATATAATTTGGAATTTGTTATATATTCCTACAAATCAAAGTAATTTTCGATATAACACACCCTATATCAAGATAATTTCAAAATAACTTACCATCAAGATAATTGGGTATAGTCATATATATATATAAGTTTTTATCTATTATATTCCTGCAAATCAGGGTAATTTCCGATATAGCACACCCTATATCAAGATAATTTCAAAATAACCTACGATCAAGATAATTGGGTATAGTCAAAACCATATACATATCGAATACATCTCTGGCCAATATTAGATATATACGTTAATAAGCATATATGAATCATATATGGTATAACTTCTATTACATAGCGAATACATCATATATGAATCATTGTACATATATAGTATTCTAGGCATATAGTCAAGTATATCTACGTATTAATAAATTTGCTTAATGGCCCATTATAAGGAGCCGCATGGTTGATCACTGTATATAAATATTCTACATTCATATGGTTCACTGAAAATATAAATGTGATTCACTACAAAAGTATAAATCGCTACACTCTCAACAGATCATTGTATAACCAATCAAAATGCAATTATACCGTCATATTGTAGTTATACCAATTCTAACATCATTAATCCGAATTGGTACACATTATATCATACGTGATCTATACACAGGTCTTCATATCGATATATAGACACAGTGATATAACTAATAATAGGTTACTAAGTATAGAAATCATGTAATATATACTTATAACGTAGTGATATACTTATAAATATTACTTACTCGTTATGATATATATTTGTGTTATATCATGCTAGAATAGTTCGCTATGTTATGTCATGTAGCGATAGATCATACATAATCTTATATAGTGATATATCATCCCCACTTGGCACATGATAGGATAGTTATACGATACGATATTGTATAAGATAATCATATTTCATACATTTCATATGACATTAAATAACATAGAGCGATCTTACCTGGATTGTGATTATATGATTATGTAATAACTGTTATATGATTTGGCAATAACTATTGTAAATGTTCGCTGCACCTTTTCGCATATAGTTCATTGTATTTTATGTTTGTCCATATCATTGGTCGCTAAATACACAGATTGATAACTATACAGATTGAAAAATTCTATCATAATACTCAAACATCATGATACCCAAATCACTATACAGTTCATGGGAAGTATATAGCTATACATTATGATTAATCACTAATACATAAGTATATAGCTAAGTATTTGGCAATATTTATGTAATACTGTAAATATATGACATTGTAACTAGATCACAATTTTAATATATAATGTTTATATATAATAGTCGTTCACTATTCATAATCGCTCTACATGAATGCCTTACATAGTTTTCTATGTACTTAAATTAAAATTCGTTACATGGTTCACTATATGCCAAATATTTTATGTCCGGGTAAAATATATACATATGTATATTCTATAACTATAGATCGACTTAATATACTGCTCCTATAAATCCTTTCAAGATATCCTTAACTCATGGAGTTTAAAATAATAACATTACTAACTTCAGTGCCCAAACGTTGTCAAATATCCTTTGTTTTCTCAGCTTCCCTTCGATCATTAAGCTCTTCTTTTCTTATACTCTGCTCTTTTGTTTTTTCTTCAACATGTGCTCCTATTATCCACTATTATTTTTTTCCCACTTCTATGCTGCTTCTCTTACCTCCTCCTTTCAGGTATATATCTTTTTTTAAAGCCTACTCCCTTTTCTCTTTTATGAGTTTTCTTTCTTTTTGTTTTTCTTTGATTTTCTTTTCCCTAAAACTTCTGTGTCATCTTTTTCTCTTTTCTCCATTGGATGATTTAATTTTTTTTTTTAAGTTCTCACTTTTTTTTTATTTCCTTTTTTTAAGAAAATAATCCCTTACAATATGATTTGCTAATATCCACACAATATAATGTAATTTGGTAATTATAACAAAATTACTTCATTTGCTACTAACTCAGTAAAAACAAATAATTATTATGACTTAAGGATAATATGACTAATGTAGAGCTAGTTATATTCTTTTAAATTCATATGTTAAGTCAATCACCAACATAATCAAACTAATAGTATACATTTAACCTTACACATAACATCTATAATAAAATCACACATGATTTATTTCCACCTAAAGGTATTAAATTGAACTAGCATAGTCATATGCATAAATAATTATCTAAATGCAAACAATCATCGAAATCATATTAATGTTAACTATTCAACTATTTATTATTTAATGTGGTGTGTGAAGGGTTCTAGTTGTTTATCTGTCATCCCCCAACGTCTTCATATATATCACCCTCTCCAATGATGCTCTCCCTCTGTCATGCTCTGAGGGATGAGTCTCTCCTACATCCAACTCACAAAAAATAGGTAGTTAATCCATAACATCATGGCATATATACATCATATAATACTACTAATTTTCATTAGAATGATGCACAAATTTCATATATAGTCATAAAAGATGAATCAAAGGTTAGTATTTGACAGCGCTATTTTGATTGTTCAATGAATCAACATGGTAATGGGGTTGGAATGATGCTCATATCAACCACTAAACAAAGGTATTATTCTTCTATTACATTTTAGTTTGGTTATTCTAATAATATATCAGAGTATGAGGCTCTAGTCCATGGTTTGCAATGGGCTTGGAAGATGAGAATTAGTGTTTTACAAGTTTTTGGTGATAATGAATTCATGGTTCACCAAGTAAGAGGCCTGAATGTATGCTATAATGCTTTTTAAAGGTCTTATAAACATAGAATTCGAGATCTCTTTGAGGACTAATATTTTTTATATCTAATCAGTGCCAAGAGAAAGCAATAAACATATAGATAGATTGGCTACTATAGGAGCTCAGTTCAACATCCTCGTTGATGTAAGGAATGAGAAAAATAAATCACATATCAAGATTGTGGTGAGGCATTTTATTCCTAAAAATCATAAAAATTGGCAAGTTTTTGAAGATGATAACAAGATCGATCATTTTTTGTAAAAGGAGATTGAATTCTCTTCTAGAAATCAATCAAATCTCTTGCAGTAGTATAGAAATCAAATTATCCAACTCAAGTCCAATATGTTGACCAAATGTCTGGTCACTCTTAAAAAATATTTAGTAGAGATTATGAGGTGAGAATAAATAAGTCTTCATTGTTTACCAACGAGGAACATTATGCTAACATTGATATAGCAGCTAGAAAGACTCTCAAACTAGATAAAGTATGTTCTCTATATCAAATGGAGTCATCTGTTGATTTATGTAAGGAGTTTGCTAATATATTTGCATGGAAATATAGTGAATTGAAGGGATTTGATGCGAGTTTAACTCAAAACACCATTGAGTTACAGGTTTATACAAAACCACTAAGACAAAGGCAAAGACCAATCAATCCAAAACTTGAGTCTTTGATGAGAACTGAAATTCATAAGGTAATTGAATCGACATTATTTTCACATCAATGGTTCTACTTGGGTGACAAACCTTATTCCCATGAGGAATAAAAATAGAGAAATCAGACTTTGTGTGGATTTTCAAGATTTGAACAAGGCGCCTCTCAAAGATCATTATTCATTACTATGAATGAAATAAATATTGTAGCTAGTAATTAGTTTTAAAAAGTTCTCATTGTTGAATGGTTATAGTGGATATAATCAAATACTTTTCAAGGAGGAAGATTAGTTTAAGACAACCTTCACTACTAAGTGGGGCACTTTTACTTACAGAAAAATATTATTCAGTTTGTTCAATACTAGAGCAACATTCCACAGAGTCATGGATATGGCATTTCAAGGTCTAATCAATAGGTTTATTCTTCTATACTTGGATGCCATTACTATATTTTTTAAGAATGAAAGAGAGCATATACTTCATCTCAAATAAGTGTTTGAGATTAGTCAATATGGAGTGTCACTTAACCCCAATAAATTTGTATTTTCAGTACATGAAGGTAAGATTCTTGGACATGTGATTTCCAAACATGGTTTGAGCATTGATCATAAAAGTATAGATTTCATACTTGCAGTATCTTTGCTTAAGCATAAAAAGGCATTAATAAGTTTTCTTGAAAAAATAGATTTTATAAGAAGATATATATCTAATTTTTTAACTTTGTCAAATCCATTTACATCCATTCTTAAAAAAAATCAAAACTTCAGTTGGACCAAGGAGGGAATGAGGAGTTTTGAAGAGATCAAATAAGCAATATATAGTGCTCCTATCATCATTAATAATTATTGTTAAAGTGATTTTATCTTATATGCATATTCTAATGTGGACAAAATTTCAGGTATACTTATACAACAAAATCAACAAGCCTTAGAGAAACCCATATCATTCTTTAGTCAAGGCTTGCAAGAATGTGAGACAAGGTACACCTATGTATAGAAACATGGACTTTCAATAATCATTTCTTAAGAAGTTTAGACACTTTCTATCTAACATTAAGATATATTTAATGATTGCTCATCCTAGCATCAAGGAGTTCTTGTTGAACAAGGGCATAAATTAGAAGAGAGAAGGCTAGATAACAAGAGTGATGGAGTATAATGCTGAGATAAAAGTGACTAAGTTGATTAGAGGGAAAGTATTATGTGAACACCTAGCCCAAAACTTACAGGAGAACAAGGAGATAGTTCTAGTTATAAATGATGAAAAAATTGTCGCTAATCATATATCATCATCAAGCTATTTTTGAGACATGGTAAGGTACCTCCAAGATAGTTTTTATCCTCCCAACTTAAGTGCATCAAGGAGAAAGTATTTTATATTGCAGGCGATTCCTTTTCTCCTTGTTGATGGAGTGCTTTTCAAGAATAACGTCAATCGTATGTTGTCGAGGTGCATAGATTCAATCCAATTAAATATATTACTTGAGGAATTTCATGATGGATAAGGTGGAGGTCATTTTTGAATTAGAATAACAACCCTTAATATCATGAAGGGTGGGTATTATTGGAAAAATATTTTCAAAAATTCCCATGTTTGGGTGAGGAAGTGCAAAAAACGTACAATGTTTACAAGAAAATAAAGACTTGTTGCCTTACCTCTTTAGCTTATTTTAATGGATTGACATTTTGTCCAATGGGCTTTAGAATTCATTAGCCTCATTAATCTTCCTTTAACATTGGGTCATAAGTGTATCCTTACTTTCATGGATTAATTCACAAGATGGACATAGGCAGTAGATTTGTTAGATTTCTATGAAGGTTTGCTTACAAGATTTGACATTCCCTCTACCATCATTTCAGATAATTTCATAGATTTTTTGGGAGCTACGATCAGTTAGTGGGTTCTTCAACATGGTGTATACTTCAACACTTCATCAAATTATTACCCATAAGGCAATGGACTTATTGAGTCTACCAACAAGAACCTGTTAAAGATCATAAGGAGGACCATTGAAGATAATTAGAGGACTTGGAATTTGAAACTTAATCATCTCTATGGGATGATAGAATTACCTTCAAAAGGTATATAGCTAATTCACCATACAATTAGTCTATGGAAGAGAAACAAGGTTGCCAATTTAATTTGAGTTTCCTAATTTATAACTAATGCATCAACTAGATTTGTTAAAGAATGAACCAATGGAGGTGAGGTGTGATGAGCTTATCGAGCTACAAAAAACCATAAATCAGTCCATGTTGACTATGGAAATGCATCAAGCTCAAGTGAAGATAACCTTTGATAGAGGAGCATCTTCAAGAAATTTCAAAGAATAAGATTTAGTTCTCAAGTGGGATGAGGATAGAGCTAAACCAAGAAGGTACAATAAGTTTGACTCACTATGAAGTGGCCCTTACATAATCTCTAGCTATAAATCCCACAATGCCTTCCAACTTGCCAAGATAGATGGTGAAGAGATTCCAATTCCGGTCAATGGGATACATCTGAAACATTGTTGCTAAAAGATAAATTCTTTTTTACATAGTTTGTTTTATTTTTCTCCAAGTGTTGTCCTAGAGCATTAGTTTTCTTATGTTTTGTTTTCAATAAATGCTTAGCTAGCACATGTGTCTTGTTTGTTAGTTTCCCTTATTTTATGTGTTTTCATTTCCTTATTTTTGGATGGAGAACAACTATTTTGTTTTCTATCAAGAGTATTAGTCATTGTTCAAAGTTTGTTTATGTTCATTTCAAAGTATGAGAGATATTTCATGAATCCAAAACATATGTCAATTTACTAGTTCTTAAGCATAGCATGCTTCCTAGCTAAGTCACCAAAATGTTGACAACTTTGACTTTTTCAGGTCAAAATGTTGTTTGAAACTTTTCTCATCATGCTTTTTTACCATGTTTATCATTATGTTTGTCATGTTATTTCCTTGAAAAGTTCACTTGAAACTTTGGTTAACATATTTTAAGTTAAATTTGATAAGTTTAAGATGTTATGCATCATAGTTTTATGTATGTCTAGTCACTCCATGACATGTTTCAATGAGTTTGAAGTGATGAAAGGAGTCTAGGGTGTTCTGATAGGTCTTATATCCTATTTTAAGGTCATGTCATACTCTTCAAGTGATCAAGCAGGTTGGTGATATTCTTGACTAATATCATAACCTAATTGGTTGCATTTTGGATAATTTTATGGCTTCTAGAGAAGGTTTTTCAAGGTAATGTAGTGAAATACCATAGGAACATCATGATACACCTACTCAAACATGTAAATGTCTTTTGAATATCTTTTTTACCATTTCCACCAGGTTTCTTAAGTGATTCTTAGTAGTTTTAGTGCTTTAAAGGCCTCTTTTGAAGCATTTATATAGTGTTCCAAAGGATGGTTGAATTTAAAGAATCTTCATTATTGAATTCATCCTTATAAGGGTTAAATCCATGTTTTATAGGAATTTTTAGGTGCAAAAAATGGAAAAAACCTACTTATCTCTCCTATCAACTTTCTTGGCAACCAGAAGAAGGTCATCAATTTTCTCTTGGCGTGTAAAGAAAAAAGTGAGTTAAATGGAATGAATTTGGTGGATGTTATGGGTCCTTATTCCCTTTATATTCCTTGAATTAGTTCCTAAATTAAGTTTCTTTGCTCTATGAACCATTGTTAATAAGTCTAGCGAGTCAAAATGCTTATTCATTCCCCATAGCAATGGTTTTCAGTGGTTTCAAAGCATGAGTGAGATAATGTGTTGGGTGTATGATTTGAATAGGTCTTGAATATATTTAATATCCTTCTCACAATATTATAAAATAATTATTTAGCATGTGTAACCTTCAATATGATCAAAATTCTTAGTTAGAATAAATTACAGTTTATTTAAAGAGTTTGAAGACAGAGGGTGTGTTTGATGGAGGGTGTGTTCATTCCATAGAGGCTCAAAACAATATAAATCAAACCCTATTTCACTCTAACATATCTTTAATACCAACTCTAAGCATTATATGATTCATGAACTTGAAGTATAGAGAATATTATGCATTCCAAGAATAGTTGCAATTCTTTGGTTTGGACTATGTGAGCATCAATGAGGCATTTTTCATTGTTAAATGGTTAAAATATATACTATAAAAATGATGGAAAATTTATTATGATTCTAAATTTGGTGAAACATTCCACACACCAAATCTCAAACCTTTCATAGTCTTTTAATTGTTGGCTTAGCTTATTTTCAGGTGCTATTAAAGAGTGTTAAGGAGACTGTAAGAACTCTCACTGAATGTATGACAATATTTTATATCCAATTAGGAAGAAAGTTTTATATAAATAATGATAAAGTATTACATATTCCTTCATCATGGTTTATTGGTTCTTGATAGAGGATAAGCTAGTGGCATGAAATTCATATGTGTTGTAATGAAGTTGATATGTAGACCTACAATTCTGTCATAGGCCTAACTAAGTCTATCTACATCCATCTTGTGCCATTTGACATATGTTATAAATATGTTCAAGGTTAATGTGAATAAATATTAGGTTAGAGGATATAATTTATATTCATTTCATTCAATCTTGTAGTCAAGACATCATAGAATAACACCTACAAGCCCAAAAACCTTAATATATGAGCTATAGGTAAAATAATCAGGTCTTAGGTATAATGACATCTCAAAATAGATAATAAAGTAATAGAATACATGAGTTGAGATGTCATTAAATATTATAAATATGATCTAATATAAATGAACTTAGGTTCAAGGCCTTTTAAACCTAAAAATGGGAAAAAAGACTTTTCTCGGTCTAAACACTCAGTCAACTTATCTGAGAGGCCATTTTTGGAAGGTCATTAATCACTTGAGGAGATGAATGTGGGTAGTAAATTTTGGAGGTGATTAGTGGGGTTTCATACCCAAAACCTTTGGCATTATTTCTTGGTTTCAGCCTCATACTTGTATGAATAATTGTTAATATAGAGCAAAACTCTAAACCCTATTTTCTACCTCAATAATAGTTTGAGAGGGCATAAAGTTTGCTTAGAACTCTAATAAACTTTTTCATGGGTTAGTTTTATATTTGGTGATGGTTTATGGGTATATCTACCTTCATTATGTGTTATAAATAAATAAAAAGAGGATTTGTTTTATTTATGAACGATCCCTAGTAACTCTAGGTATTGTGAACCCTTGCAAACCTATCATAAGAGATCGATGGTTGTCAATGACCCTTAAATGACTAAGGCTCACTTTTTTGGCCTAAAAAACATATGGGATACATATTCACACTTTTGATTCAATAAATAAACAAAAAATGAGGACACATGTGAGAGACTAAGTATGAGAATGGCTTAGTTTTCAGATTGCACTGGCCTAAATGACTTATAGTGACTAAACCATCGATATATGGAAGAAAGAGTGTATGATAAGGGAATTTTCACACTATGAATTAACTAATATAGTTTTGAAATGAGTCTTAAGTAGTCAAATTCTAAGGATATAAGTGTTATATTCTAGTACTGTATCTTGCATACTTACCTACAGGCCTACTTGAAGAAGTGAGTTTACTCTCAATGTTTGAAGAAAATGTGCAAAGCGGGTTTTGAGTGTGGAGTTGAAATAAATATGAGGAGGTATGAAAAGGTAATTAAATAATTATGATACCTTTTATATTAATAAATATTACAAAAAATATATTATAAATGGTTAAGATAAAGGAACGTGCAAACCTATAAAATTTACAAACTTGTAGGTCCTTACTTTTGATCAAAAAGAAGATTAAAACATTGAACAAATGAAGTGTTTCTACAACTCTTAAAATAAATCCTTGCCTATTTCAAATTTATGATATTCACATGTATATTACACACTCAAATAAAAATTAGTGTCTTCAATATGAGTGAATGATCATGAAGACAACTGAGTGGAGTCTAGACAAGCCTAAGAAGAGCTAGTAATCTGCCTCTTTGAATGGAGGTATAGTGTGTGATCCTTGTGATGAGAATTGAATTTTGGTATTTAGGGAGGATCATGAAGGCCTTTAGATATATTTTATTGATTAAAACAACCCATATACTAGGATGAATAGGTCTTGAGGTCTAATATTACCTACAGGCCTACTAAGGCCTAGATGAGGAAGAAGAAATACTTAAGGTAAATGGATGAAATTTAAGAAGAATTATTTAAGATCAAGAGAGAGTGAAGAAATTATTTAGCATATTTTCCATAACCTCAAGGTTCCAATAATACTGATGAAAATAGGTATACTTCCATGCTTACAGTCAATCATCTATTGAATCAAATAGGCCTGCTTAGTGTTCAAATCAGTTCAAGTGTAATTAGACTGGTGTGATTTGAATTTGGATTCATGATGGCCCAAGGAGGTATTGAGTCTGAGTTTGAAGGGGATTATAGTGAGTTTCAAATACTGTCAAGAGGATAATGTTCTAGTTGAAGAGACTGGTTTTCAAGCTTAACATGTAAGAACCATCCAGCCCTTAGGCCTATTATAGGCAGAGTAGTCTAAACTAAACAAGTTTAAACTTAATAAATACATATATAGAGCTTATATAATATCATGGATATGTAAATAAACTCATTAACTCCCTTATTAGACAAGTTTGAGGATAAAAGTGTCTGACACTATATTGAGTTATCTTTGGTCTTAGCAAGTTTGAATGAGTATTTATAGGCCTAATTGAGACCTATGTGTGAAATATGGAATAAACCTACAGGTTAAGGAGATTTATTAATGATAAAAAGATTTTAAGAATATGGATAAGGTTTTTCAAAGTGACACTACGTGTTTTAAGCCACTGATATGTATAAAAGAATAAGGGTCACTTTAAAATTGTAGAGAAGGGTCTAGTATGCATACATAGACCTAAAGACTATCTTTTTGATATAAGGAGAGTATGGATTTATCCCTAAAACATTATTTTTGACCACTAAAGAGTTAAAAATCTAGTATAAGAGGATCATTTCAAACTTTCAATCAAGAAGGGCTTAATGGTCACTTACAACCAAGGGTAATCTTGGCATGATAAGGGAGAAAAGGTGAAAGTTTTGTTTTTAATTTGGAATATGGAGTTTATAGATGATACGAATGAAAATAAAATCATATTATAACATTATTAATGTCCTTTTTAATGTAAAATAAGGAAAAAATAGGATTGTTAGGGTCAAAATGACCAACTTGCTCATAAACCCTCAGTCTCAACCAATGGATGCTACAACAATCATGAGGGTAAAAATGATAATGGAAATCATTGGATAAGGACATAAAGGATGTTTTAGACTTTCTTGAGGAATTATAACTCAAATTAAAACAAAAAAATACACTTTTAGGCATGTTTCTCCATCAAACCTCACACAATGCATACTTTGCCCATCGAAGGTCACCTTCTTATGCTCATATATTTCATGATGATTTAAATGGGAAATCAGGCACATGGGGGATGTTAGAGGGATCCCCCTAATACAAATTCATGGAATTATTTTTTTATTTAACCCCTTGTGTTTTATGAACCATCGTTAAGATGGTAAGATCCCTTAAACACTCATAAACCATCCTAAAAGGCCTAATTGAGGGAATTGATGGTTTAAGTGCCTCAAATGGAATATTTTTACCTCCAAAACACTTTTATCTCCTCTGAAGGTTCCATGATCATCAAGATATGGTATTTAATAGTACAATTGTACAAAATTGTTGAGAAAACATGGTTATAGGTGTTTTCTTGAAGGAAGATGGTATGAAATGGATTCTAAACCATGGTCAAAGGTCTATTAATACTGAATAAATATTCCTTAATCTTAGAAACATATTTTTATGCCTCCTAAGGAGTTATACTAGCTCTTCATGTTGGCCACTTATCCAAAATGTGAAGAAAGCTTAGTTTTACAATTTAAAAGGAGAGGTTACAGGCCTATAAAGTTATTCTAAAGGCCTATCCCCATGAGGTTTAATTGTTTAAGGGTGTTTAAAACATAAATTAACCTATTACAATCATAAAAACCTGCAAATATTATGAAAAACACTTCAAATGTCAGTTAAATCTATACAAGCACCTAGACTAGGGTTTTTGGACATTTCATGGTTCACCCATCTGTATAAAGTCTCAGAAATTGAAATTTGACATGGATCATGATCTTGGAATGGGGAAATTGAATCAAACACTTCCTATAAGTTTCATAGGCATGGGAGGCATATGGAACCAAATCTTAATTTTTAGGCAAGGAGGTATACTTAGGACTAATTGGAGAGATAAAAGAAGTTAAAAAGTGTACTTACACTTTGTTTCAAGTCCTAAAAATTGGTATGGATCTATAAATGGATACTCGATCCTTAAATATGTACTTGTTTCTCCAATAGAATTTTTTCATTCTTCTGCACAAGGAGGTTTACCTATTTTGAGGGCTATATGGATTTGAGGGAAAAACAAGCTATAATAGCAAAAATCATATGTTTGAACTGTTTGATGATTCTAAGTGTTTTTTTGTAGGTCTAAAATGACGTTGAAATCCATTCATGGAGGAATTTTTTTTTTGGAGAATCAACCTTAATTTGGGTCTCTCCTATAATTTATTAGGCCTATCCTAAGTCTAATTTGTGTGTGTATTTATTATATTTATAAATACACTTTATTCCTATCTTTATGAGGTATCGCTTACATTCCTAATCCACTTGTTGGATTTAGATTTACTTGCATGTAACTCTCCCTCCCCCACTTGGCACACACTTCTCTACACTTTTTAAAGGAATAGGCCACAAGTGGCATACACATATGAGGCTTGTAAGGTAATAATGGGATTCCTTGTAACTCCCATTCTCTTCCTATAGCTTTATAAAAGAGCCTTTCATCTCCTCATTTCTTGATTAGAAACTCGTAGCTCTTTCATTTCTTCTCTTGTGCTCTTGGTTCTATATTTTCCTTATGAATATTTTGATAGCAATCCTTCTAATAAGATCATGTGTGTTTTCCTCTAATATATTTGATTTCTCACTTTAAAAATATTTGTCGCATTTATGGTTTACTCTATGAGAGGTAATATTGTTTCTTGATTTCATTAAATTATGCACTCTTCAATGTTATTTATAAATGTTCTTAGCATAAATCCTTTCATAATATCAAAGCCTTAGTTATTTAACATTGTTTTTTGAGTGTTTGTGTACATTTTTGGGTAGAAAATCAAGTATTTTCAAACACATCGTTAACCACTAATTTCTAGTTTTTATCACCACTATTTGTATGTGTAACTTGGTATTTTTGAATATTAATGCAAATTAATATCTATTGGTTGAGTTATTTTCCTTCTAACCTTTTTTTTTTAGGTTTATAGGTTATTTTTATTTGCTTTTAGATGGTTTTTGCTTCTTTCTTTAAGTTCATTTTGTTTCCATTTGCATACTACAACATTTATTTTTTAATTCTTATCACACTCATTTTGGGTAAAATATAGCTCTTGAATTTAATATTCTTGTTGTATCCATAGTTAGTGTTAGTTAATGTGTGATTTTTTTTTTTTTGGAGCACATTTATTCAGTGTTTTTACTTCACCCTGTTGCAAATCCTATGTATAGGTGGTTTTATTCACAAGTTGGTTACTCTTCCCTAAATTTTATATGCATTATGATAAGGCACATTTTTTTAGTCCTTTTATATTGCATTTTTACTTCTCAACTATCATACTTGTAGCTATAATCTTAATTTAGCTATATTCGGTGTGTAAAGCATTGGCTAAGATTAAGCTATTTACTTTAACTGTGTTCAATTGGAATAAAATTTCACTTGTGGTGTATTTATCCTCTCTGCATAACTGTAACTTCTTTATTTTTTATTCTGTGACATCTCACTGCATGGTGTTTTAATGAATACTTATTAAACTTTGCATAGTTCTAGTGATCTGCCTTTAGTTTCTCTTTGGCTGCATAGTGATGTTTTTACCTTTGAGAACTATTTTATTTTGGGTGTCAATATTTTAATAGGATTTTTCCCATTCTAATTCCATAATATCAAGAAAGATATATTAATATCAAGTGAAAAGATATTAGTCTTGGCACTTTACACTTCACTTAATTGCTATTGCATTTACTGCATCATTTTCTATTTGTCGTGTGGTCTAATTAATAAGTTGTGTTTATTATGTTCTTATTGAATTTTATTTTGTATTAAATCTAGGTGTAATGCCTCCTTATAAAACATTTTTCATTACTCTTACTCACCAAGTGGAAGTATGCATTGAATGCATTTCTATTATGTGTTTCACAATATGATTTGATCTTTTATTAATATATTTCAACTTATATTTCCATTCTTTGTCTTAATTAAAACATTTTAACTAATCTCTTAGAGCTTATTTCACACTTTTTGACAAGTGGTAATTGTTCTATTATGAAGACTGGCGCATGAGTCTTGTCATTTGCCTTCACATTTAATATTCTTTTGCTTAGGATTTTCAAATTAAAATATAAAAACAAAAAGGTTTTGTTGTTTTTTGAAAACAAGTCTTTCTTTTTTATCCCATGAAAATAATTCACAAGTGTTGTTTTTGTATTTGTCTTTCTTTTCACATAATATTAACATTCTTGCAAAACCATTCACTTTTTTTTTTAATAAGTGGAAGTTTTTTTGGGCATAAAAGTTAATTTGTTAAATAATTTCAATTTTTTTTACATAAATTTTTTAATAATTTGTCATATTCAAATTTAAAAAGAGATTTTTTTTCCTATTCAAAAAAATAAAGAAAACAAAAACCATTCAATATTTACCAAGTGGTTCTAAAGTTAGATTTACCCTCTACTTATGATAAGTTTTTTAAAAAATTCTCTTGTTTATTTGTGTGTGTGTGTGTGTGTGTGTGTGTGTGTGTGTGTGTGTGTGTGTGTGTGTGTGTGTGTGTGTGTGTGTGTGTGTGTGTGTGTGTGTGTGTGTGTGTGTGTGTGTGTGTAATTTTAAAAAAGAAAAGTATCATTATCTTTTATTCCAACAAATGGTGAAAAGGTACATCTATAATGTCAATAGAGAGATGACAAAGTAAGAAAGAGACCAAGGCCTTAATCAAAAATAAATCAGGAAGACAAAACCTTGACCTGATGATACAACATCCCATAATGGTAGGAATACACTAAACCAAAATTTAGGTGATGAGAAAGAAGTTCCCCAACGTTTGAAATCAAAGGCCAAAAAGATGTAAGGAAGAAGAGCCAAATTAGTCTTCTACCTTTCCCTTTTTCCCCTTTTTCACTTTACTTCCTTCCATACCTCTTTTGTTGATTATACAGTGACAATCTACAAATCTGCATTCAGAGTTTCTGGAAGTGAGTTATTACCCAACTAGTTTGGTTTTGTGTAAGTAACAATTTCCTTATCCAAATTATAGTCTCTATTTCATGGGCTCTTTTTATACCTCCTAGAGTAGTCCCAACCATATTTGAGTCTAGGATTGGGCTCCCCTTTTCTTTCCCTATAACAAGGATGTTAATGCCCTGATCCCATGTGTGTGGCTCACCTAATTTTTGTTCTTTTGACTCTTTTTTAATTTTGTCTTCCTCCTATTGATCCATTTCTTCTTCCACCTCTTCCTCTTGTACCAGCATGGACCATTGTTTGAAAATTGATTTCATACCTTTCTTTTTTGGTATATTATTCTGACCCTGAGGATAAGTAGCCTATAGATGCCCTATGAGCTTGTAGATGTGATATCAAAAGGCAGTATTATTGAAATCTAATAACTGTGTATGTTGAAGATCTCCACAACTAATAATCATTTTTTTGGTAGACCTTTACTAAGGTCTGTTTCCACACAAATTCAAGCATATGTGCATAATTCTTCCTCCATTCTCTTATAATTAGGTTTAAATGAACTTACCCAGAGTATCCCCTAGTATTTTAAAAGTAATGATGAGATAGAGAGAAGGTTTGGAAGCCTTACCCAAATAGGCATAACCATGACTAAGTGGGTGCTCAGATCAAATTCAGGAAACCATGGTGTGAGCTAAAGGCATGTCGTACCCCAAAACCATGGGCCTTATGATGATACTCTTTGGTATGAATTGTCATCAAAAAATGAACAATGAAGAACCCCTTAGAGTAGAGATAAATTTCACATTTTTTTGTCCAAGTATTGTGTATCCACTAGAATAGAGCCTCTATAGTTGGCCAAAAACTATTGAATCTATAGATGATAGCCTCCTTTTCTAGATTTTTTCTATATTTAAGAATAGTTTCCTCTGATATTTCTACCTATGGTACCTCTTCTGCCTGTTCAAAAATGCAAGATTTGTATGATAAGGGTGCATTTTAGCTACCTAGTTTGGTTGTAGAATTCTTGAAAGCTTCTTTAAAGGTTCCCCCTAGCCTAGAATATTTTGTTACATCCTTGTATGATACCAAAGTACAACATGTGCCTATATCACCACCATGCATGCATATAGCAAGAAACAGAAGGGAGCCTTTTGTAATACCATACACATGCAAAAAAAAATTGATTCATCAAATCTTTGCCATTATATATGAGACATTGGTAGGTGATTAGGATTCTAGTTACTATTGTGATATGGTATTTTAGATCTCGTACTCTTTTTTTCAATTCAACCCAAAAACATAGTGTGTTCCCCTTGATGTATTGAATGAGAATCTAGTGTCTTCCCCTCTGCATCAAAAATTTTCTCGACATTAGCATTTTGTCAAATCTCCTTGGCGTATGGCCAAGTTGTTATCCCTTTTTCAAAGTACCCCCATTCCTCCTTATTTCCCTTCAAATTTTTTGTTACACCTGTTGGCATAGGTTCATGGCCTGCCATGACCAACTCCCTTATGTATTGATTTTCCCAATCCTCCTATATAAACTATTGATTGCTTTGTAGAAGACATGGAAACATCTCCTGAGATGACCTACTGCCTATATCCAGTGCCTTTGTAACCCTAGATACAAGTGTGTGATGGATTATTATCTCCTTCTCGACCTCCACTTAGACCTACTCAGGCATCGTAGCCCTATTATCAATCACCTGCAACCATCTACATGAGGTCTTGACTATGGGACATATCAATTGATCCAACAACAAGCCATCATTGATAAGGTTATTCTATGTTTCTGTGACATTACCAGTTTGACTCTCCTTCCCTACTGATCTGTGCACAAGATATTCAATCTTCATTGCATAAAACCTATCACCATTTCTAAAATCCAAAAATACTCCTTCGTTAACCCTAAGGAGAGCCATTTCCCCCTATATATATATATATATATATATATATATATATATATATATATATATATATATATATATATATATAGTCAATTCCATTTGTTATGTGGTATTTTTGATTTAAATCTTTTTAGTAAATATTTCCTTTTTTTAAAAAAAAGATGAGATGTTTTTTTTAATATAAGAATAAATTTATTTTTGATGGAAATATTAATTTAATATTTTAATATTCTTGTTATATATATTTAGTAGGGATTAATTTTTTATGTGATACTATTTGTACATCATATTTCTCTTTTCTTCCTAATGTTTTTAACATAATTTTGGTAGAATTTAGCATATCTCTCTTTTACATATTATCACATCAATACCATTTAAACTAGTTATTTTTTTAGCTTTCAAAATCACTATAAAAAATCTTAGTTCCAATAATGATGAGATAACTCTTCTTAAACTTGAAATCCAATGTCAAAATGATAAAATTATTGTTTTACAAAACTCTTTTAATGTTCATACAGAGAAAATGCAATCATATATTGATGCTCTTAATACTAAATTTATGTATTTTGATAATGATAATAGCTCTCATAATGATGAATATCATTGTGTTTTTAAACAAATTCAAACTCCTATGCACACTCCTACCAAATCCAGTTTCAAAATCATGGAGTTTATGGGCTATTTGGGTGGTGTGTTTGGTAAGTGCAAAGATGGTATTATTGAACCTATTTTGCCTACTTCTAATACAAATTTTAAAGGTCTTGGTTTTAATAATTCTCATGCTTCTAATGCAAATTCATAATCTTATTTTCCTCCTCATCAAAGGTCTTATCATGTAACTTATTTTGATTATCATGCTTTTAATGTTCATGCTTTGGTTTAAAATGTTAAACCTTGTGTGCATTGTAGAAAAAATGGGCATCATATCTCTAAATGTTGGAAATTACATCCTTACAAATCTTGTGGTAAATCCATGCACGATACTTTACATTGTTTTAAAATGATAAAATGTCCTATGTCTAAGGATATAACTATTTGGATTTCTAAATAAAATGAATCTTCTAGAGACTTTGATATGTTTTCTTATGACAATTCTTTTAATACTTCATGCTGAATATCTTTTGAAAGTGCAACATCTTCTTTGTCTTCATTTTGATTAAAATCAATATTTTATGTATTTCTTGATTTTTGTTACAAATGATAATGTTTTATTTAGAGATTTTTTTTATTAACTTATTTTAATGCAGGTTTACACACTTTATGATGGAATTTGTCTTTGCTCAAATTTGCCTAGTTTTACATCTATTTTTATTACATTATGTATGTAGATCATATTTTTGAAATAATAGTTACTTAACTTGAAATATTAGAGTTATTTTTTTGTCTTGCATGTTTTTGGAACATTATTTCTTATTTTTAGTCTTTGTTCCATTATGGATTGACCACATTGTTCAAAGAGGATTCTTGGAGATTCTGATGATCACACTTTCTTCCTTGTGACTTTTGACGACACTTTCTCATTTTTTCTCTAAACTTTTGTAATTCCTCTTGAAATAAGTTTATATTAAGGGGAGTATTGTGTAATTTCAAATCCTTTATTTGTTTAAAAGAAATTCTTATCTAGTTTTATAACTATAAAGTTAATCTTAAGGAGGAGTGTTGGAGAATTAACCTTAATTTAGATCCTTCCTATAGTCTATTAGGCTTATCCTAAGTCTAATTTGTATGTGTATTTATTATATTTATAAATACACTTTATTCCTACCTTTATGAGGTGTCACTCACCTCTCTAATTCACTTATTATATTTATATTTACTTGGATGTAACTCTCCCTTCCTCACTTGGCACACACTTCCCTACATTCTTTAAGGAAATAGGCCACAAGTGGCACACAAATAGGATGCTTATAAGGTGATAATAGGATTCTTTGTAACTTATATTCTCTTCTTATAAATAAATAAAAGAGCCCTTCCTCTCTTAATTTTATCATTATAAATTATATATTTCTCTTATTCTCTTGTGCTCTTGATTATATCTTGTACTTATGGAGATTTTTGTAGAAATCCTTCTAATAAGATCAAGTGGATTTTTCTCTGATATGTTCAGTTTCTCACTTTAAAAATCTTTGTCTCATTTGTGTTTTACTCCATGAGAGGTAATATTATTTTTTTATTTCATTAAATTCTATACTCTTCAATGTTATTTATAAGCATTCTTGGTATAAATCCTTTCAATTTCCTTATTCAAAGCAAAACCAAGTCTTTACCTTTCTATGCCATGATGCAAGAAGAGGAATTCAAGTCAACAAACAACCAAGCCAAGGGATAAAAGTTACTCAAGATGATTTTCAAGGTTGCTTCTCATATTTTACAACATTTGGAGAATAATAAAAAACATAAGTTGGTTGTAAGAAACATTCAACCTCTTGAAAGAGTCATCAACTACCCTAGGAGGCATTTCCTCTCTCAAACACCAAGAAAGTTGAAAAAGTCAAAGATGCTTGAAGGAGCCTTCTAACAACCCAATTAAGGTGGAAATACCTCATAAATGGATGAATATAAAAACTTAATGGAGGAATTAATGAATAATTTAAGACTTATTATCATCGATTAGCACTTATTCATTAAGGATGACATACAAGCAAGGATATAGGGAATGTGAGGAAAGATATAGGCATTTCAAGTGGCCAAACTTGACCAATAAATGCTCAATACATCTTCAAGTTTCCCAATAAAATTAAAATAATGTGAGGAAAGATATAGGCATTTCAAGTGGCCAAACTTGACCAATAAATGCTCAATACTTCTTCAAGTTTCCCAATAAAATTAAAATCTAAATCCTTTGCCACTTTTTTGAGGGAAAGAGGGAAAGGATCTAGGAAATACTACGTAGGGTTTGAAGGGTGTGAAGACAAAATTAGTCATCCCTATTTTGGGGATGGTTTGTCTCCCCTCTCTTGCTCTTTTCTATTTGTATCTTCTTTTTCAGCATTATCACATGACATTTTGTGCTTTGGATATGCTAAAATGTTGTAAAATTTTTGTACCACACCTTTTGAATAAATAAGAAACTGGTTTCCTCCATTTTTAGGTTGTTGTGTGGTGTATGTGTGATTTCCATTGATATAATATTTTGAATCAGTATTTTTCCTATGTTCATGTTTAGTTTTTATACCTTCTTACAACATATTTAAGTTTCTATAGGTCATACTAAGTGTCTACATATAATATCAGTCCAAACATGGAAGTGAGTTGAATAATATTTCATTCCTTTCATGTAACGAATGAGTATTGTTAGTACCTTTATGTGAAACATTATAGCATAAGCCATATACCTAGAGTGAAGAGAATGTGTGTAGGATTTTTTGATTCCCAAGATGTTTATTACAAGTAAAAGTGGTCATAAACATTGGTGCATTACCTTTCATTCAATTTTTTAATGTCAATTCTAGTGCAAGCATTATCCCTTTACCCTTTCCCTTAGTTAGAAATTAGTAGTTAGTGGGATTAGATAAAAATTTAGTGAGTACATCAATGAAACTTGTCCTCTATCTGGAGATTATCTCAAACTCAAATTCACTCACACTTTGGAGAGATTCCATTGCTTCAATGGGAGTGAGAAGTGGCACATATTCTCAAAAGGATAACACTCTTGATTAACAATAGTAATCACTAATATGTGCCAATTTTGGAATGGCCTCGATTTCAATATTCTCAATGTTATCCTTCAAAGTTTCATGGTAAATATTACATTATTATTCAGGAATGGAATCATGTAGTAGCCATTCAACTTTTCATTCTATAATATTAAGATGTTACAACCCTTTTTCTTTAGATGATTCTATGACTAGACCTAGAAGTGTCTCAACTTCCCATTCTGGTTTGAATAATTCTATGAGAGTCAGATCATCTTTTCAGCTGAATCTATTGTCCACTAATATTCATATTGTATTATATGACATGGTTGAACATATATCTTTTCATTATCCTTCTCTAATTTATTTGCCTACATATCTTTATTCAAATCATAGGCTATGTCATGGGAGGATGACAAATTAGTTAGTCCATCTAAGTCTTCAATTCTTTCGTGGCATAGAAAAACATTTAGATTATGCAATTCCTTATGTGTTAAAAGGTTATCATCTTCAAAAATAAAGTTTTGAATAAAATCACCTTGAACCTATGCCCAATGCCTTGTTTCCCTTCTACACTCTTAATGTATATACCAAGTAGTAGGAAGGGTTCCCAAAGTGTACTAGAATATATATACCCAATACTTTTGGATGATAGCCTTTTTAGTCTAGACCTTAGTGTGTCAATAAATATGAAGCTCAGGATAATCTCCTTCCTAAAATATTGGCTAGTCCTTCTTGACCCCTTTTGGTAATTAGAACTGAGCTAGAAGGATTTCATAGACTTCATCCCATTGCATATATGCCTCCTTGTATACAACCCATTAGTTCACAATAATCCCCTTCAATGCATAAGTGAGAGCAATAACTCTCTAGTTGATGTCAGGCACATATTGTTGAAATCAGAGAACAAATTGACCAACATCCTCGGTAGAAAAGTAGTGCAGTAGTTGGCATTCTATTGTGAAAACCATGCATAGACATTATACCTCATGGTCACTCTTCATCTAATTAATAATTTTAGTGTAAAAATATACACTTATCAAAGAATTCATATCCCAAGGTAGAATGCCTTCTCATATTGGTTCTATGTAATCTTGATCTATTTGACCAATTTGATATACAAAATCTATGTCTGACTAAGTTGGTGACCTTATGAACATGGATCCTACATCATCTACTAATAATGGTGGATTTTCCATACCTAGAAACATACAATTGAGAGATAACTGCTATAAAAAATGGTACCTTTGGTATGCTTGTATGATTATAAAGGAAGTCATATTTAGTGTCTTATAGGGCCTATTGTCTATCTTTAGCATTCACCTTCATCTAACTATTCTTATTGTAGACACAGGGAGAATTCATATCTTTAGGGATACATTATGCCTTTTTTCCATCCTTATTTAAATGGATCATGTTATGATATTATCTCCTTGGTGAGCTTTCAACTGGTTCCTTATTGTATTGATGGTCATCTGACCATCCTAGGCCCACTTTTTGCC
Source organism: Torreya grandis (assembly GCA_037957365.1). Taxonomy (NCBI): domain Eukaryota; kingdom Viridiplantae; phylum Streptophyta; class Pinopsida; order Cupressales; family Taxaceae; genus Torreya; species Torreya grandis. Next base: position 789,473 of record JARHVA010003608.1, read on the forward strand.
AATGAGTAAAGAGTAGTGCATCTCATCCATCTTCATATCTATGACTTTGAAATCACCTTGCAAGCTCAGTTTTGTGAATTTTATATCCACATCCTCCAATCAAAAAATTAGTTTCACATGCCCATAATCTACAAGACTTAGTGTAACTAGGTTGTAACTTAATGCAAGTTAGCCAATAGCAACCCATGTTGATCGAGGGATCATATTGATAATGCTGCCAAAATTGAACACTGTGTTGGGTACCTCATACCCTAATATTTCAATGTCCATTCTTGAATCAACATATCACATTTTTTTGTTTTGACATACCATATCATCCGATCTACTCATTGTTGGCCCCTTATGCACATTTTATCAGATTATGAAATAAATTGGTGATGTTTTGTGAGATGTCCTCATTTTTTAGTATACTAAGGAGCTTCATCAAGTTAATCAAGTCACTAATAACACCATCTTGTCTGATGATTCACACTATTTTCCCATACATTTCTACATCTATGTCTATAGGATCATCTTCAGTGGTCTCACATTTTTAAATTGTTTTTAGAATATGCACTACTTCATGCATTAACCCTTTCTCTATGATGGGTTTTGAATATTTATTTGGTTGTTCTTTCTTGATCTTGTGGTTCTATGGTAATTCCAAAGGGATTAATCCCTATTCTTCATGTTTTTGATGAGTGACGACTTGTAAGAACACATCCTCTTGGGTTTGTGTAGTTACCATATTTACATTTATTACAGCATTGTTCTTACATTATTTGGCCAAAATTGAACAATCCTTGGTATCATGTTGTTCAAAAACCCTACAATAAGTAGAGTAGGATTGATTTTACAAATTCATAGGTAAATTTATTTATACATGGTTGAATTCATCACAAAAATATAATTGAATTGGGGATTGTGGTCCATTTCCTCTACCTTCTTGTCCTCCTCAGTAACCTCACTTAATTCCTCCACGGTATCCTCTTCTATTTGATTAGAAAACCTAGTAACCAAATTATTGTGGTCCATAATTCAAATAATTCTATTGTGGATTCCACCCTTATAGTTTTTTATTTCCTCCATGTCCTCCATATTGAGCCTGAGTTGGTTGTGGTGCCCAATTAGACTATATTGGCCTCAGAGTTGTAGGATTCCACAAATTTTAGTTCTACATAGGGGTTGCCCATTTCTGAATAGGTAGATTCCAACTAGGTATATATGTAGGTTTTTAAGTTTGTACCATCGGTTCCCAAGGTTCAACAACTGGATTAGTGTCAGGCATGTTTTCTTTAGGTGTGATGATAACCTACATTGTCATATTTACTTTTTATTTAGCTACTGGAAAGATGTTTTTGGTGATGTCTTCTCTCAGTTATTATAGTGCTTAGTAGTTCTTCTCATCATGATTTTAGGATTTTTAAAATTTGTTTTACAATGTCTATTGGTTCCTTACATATTGTTGTAGAAAATGACATTGAGATGTCACATGTCCTATTACATGACATATATCATAGAACTCAATTTTTATCCTTGGGCACTCATTCTTATGATGCCCTTATTTTATGCACTCCATACACCAAAGATATAACCTAGGTCTCTACATTGCTTCTTGTTATTGTTATAATATTTTTAAGAGGATTTGTAAGGTATTCTCTATCTGTGAACTAGGAACCAAAGTTCCCCCGTAATCTTCAATCTACTCCACTTAGATTATAACTATTCTAGCTTTTGCTTTATTATTGAACTGAGTCTGCACAATAGTAAACCTTATCCTTGGTTAAAGTCCCTCTATGAACCAAATAGCCTTGTCTTTATCTTCCATAACAAACTTAACTTTGTTTATTAATCTATAAATCTACGATCATATCCGAAGACAGTCTCTTTGGCTCTTTGCCTAATTTATTTAAGATCTTATATGGTCTAACTATAGGAGTTTAAATTCTAAGGTTAGCATTGTTTTGAATTATTATAGTGTAACTTGGTTAACACCTTTAAATTTCACTTCATCATTGTACTTCATACTCTACCAACCAATTCTCCAATCAAATTTCACTTCATCATTGCTTCATCGATGATTCATTTAGCTTGTCAATTCATATTGTAGCTGAGTAGGTATTATTTCAAGTCTGCAAACCCATCATAAGGAGCTAGGTGGGTTAATGCCCCAATTGATCTACCATAGTGAGGTTTCTTATAGGTATCACAATTTATTTTGTTACAATTGGAATTAGGGATGGTTGTAGTTTTAGGGGCTTCTATATGATTTGGGGTGCCCCCTGGTCTAGAAACGATTGTGATGTCTCCTCTAGTTTTGTGGATGTGGTAGTCATAGATATATCCCTGTCATCTCCATCGTCTTATTCTAAAATTTAAAGTTGTGTAATGAAATCCTTGGCCTACATAATAATTAAGGGGTTTTTCTCTATAGATATAAATGTTATTATGTTCTTCTTCTGTTGGGCAGAGAAAATCTAGGTAGCTTCATGATGTGGTATTTTATACTTCTATAGTTTTTTTGTGAAATTATTTTGGAATTGGTCCTTGACAAGTGTCATCGTATAAATATATGTAAGAATTACTATGATTTTGAAAATAATTGGGCTCAAGAGATTTGTGCTCCCCTAAGAAATTATCCTTAACTCTAAATATGTATCTCTTGAAACTTGAACCTATATTATGTTTGAAACTGTAGGGTAATCCTTATTTTTCTCTCTAGAATACACTTCCTAGAAATTGTGAACTTTTAACCATCTAATATACTTTTATACTACTACATTCTTCTTTCATCCATTCTAAATCCTCAACACTTCCTCACACTCTATCTTGACTTTGCTTGGGCTCCTCACTCTATCTCTCCTCACCACGCACTTCTCCTTGTCCTCTCATTTCATCCAAATCATCAATACTACTAGTCTTTCTCCTATTTACAACTTCTTAAAACACATTTTGTTTATTCCATCCCCTCTATTATCACAACTCTCTTTCTAGATCCAAAGTCTTCTTCTAATCCTTTTCCTCTAGATTCTCCATGTTGAACTAAGGTTCAAGCTCTACCTTTTCATCTTTTATTCATTCTCTATTATGTCACATACACACCATTGTGACTAATCCATATGAAAGGGAATAGGTACCATCACTTTCTCTATAGCCAACATCTTAATGAGCATAAGAAGTTGCTATAAGAATTTTCTTCTTATCCCTCTCATAAATAGATCCTTTACCATTCAAAATCTATGTAGCCTTGTACTAAAAACTTTGTGATATACTCATCAATGGTTGAATCCAACCAATGATCTATCACACGGGTGAAATTGGTGTCTAAGACTTGAAGATATTTAATCTTCTCCTCAGACTTTGTAATATCAATAGTCACAGAAGATCTAAAATAATGATGTTATAGATGAGCCAACCAATCAGCTAGACATCTAGGTATTTTGCACCAAAATATCTCATAAATTTCAATTTGTTGTTTAAAACACCCTATTCTTTGAGCTTCCTTCTACACAAACTCGATGATTTTATGATCTAGATAACATTCCAAATCTCTTTGAATAGGCAACCACCTTATCATATCTTCAAATAGTGAGTTCCACGCTCACCACATCATTATTAGTAGAGGTTCCTGGGTTCACTAAAACATGCTAATTATAGGGATAACTCCTAAAAATTAAGGAAGAACTTACAATAAAGCAAGCATCACATGGTATTCTACTTTATACTAGGATCATAGAGGTTTAACATAATCTTTAGTAATTATATGAATATCTACTTAGACATATACTCAATGGAAATACTTAGGTATGAAAACATAGTTGTAAAATTTATAGCGAAAATACCTTTTAATTATTCATCAACATAACAAGACTTATAATTAATTGAATTAATTTACAGAAATATACGAAGGAAGGTTATCATTACATAGAGTGATTGTGTAATAACATCCAACTTCACAATAATCGAATAATATCATATATAAGACAAAACCCTTTTCTTAAGAGTTAGTCTTGACACATATAATTACACAAAAGATATGTCTAACATAGAAAATGTAGATCCATCATATTAATCATTAATTATAGAGTCTTAATTACAATCCCTATACTATTAGGCACTCCTTACACATTCCTTTTAGATATCCCATGTCTACACTCATTTATTCATGTGTCTATAAGAAACTTTACCCAAAAAGTCTCTCATACAATATTACCCAACATCCAACCCATTATACTACAAACCATAGGAATATATAATCCTAAAAACTATATTGTTATAACCTTGATGTCTATACTTGGCATCTAGGTATGTCAACCTATATTATGTTGATAAATATTCCATGTACATGATCCCATCTGAAATAGAATATAATCATAAAAATATTGTAGAATAAGCACTAACCAAATAGAAACCATAGTCCCTATCCACATGGCATATTCATATATTTGAATGGTTAGCGTGCACATTATATGGCTAACACAAGACCTCTATTGCTTTTGGCCATGGACACCATAACTCTTCTTGAGCCATATATGTGTGAGTCTTATGTAAATGGATATGAGCATGATGCAAATTTTTGGGAGTTTTATCTTCAAGTAGAGAAGTCCAAAGGTGTAGGTTTTAAGCCCAAGGAGGATTATTATCTTCAAATTGTATTTCTTTATAAGTGAAGTCTAAAGGTATAAGTTTTGATCTCAAGGAGAATTATTATCTACAAGATGGATTTCTCTACAAGTTAGATAAACTTTGTGTGCCAAAGGAGGTAAGAGTTTAGCTAATGAGGGAATCACATACTTCAAAATTTGTAGAACATTTTGGTGTTAAAAAAATTATTGCAAATATGCATAGATATGTTTATTGGCCTAATATGAAAGTTATATATTGCCAAAATCATTATAAGATGTTTATTATGCAGTAAAATCAATCCTACTAACATAAATTTAGGTTTGTATATGCCATTACTAGTTCCTTATAGACCATGAGAAAGCATTTTCATGGATTTTTTAAGTAGGTTGCCTATATCAAGGAAGGAACACAATTATCTCTTTCAAGTTTTGGATTGGTTTAGTAATATTTGCATTCTTATTCTTTGTAAGAAATCCCTCAAAGGTAGTGGTTTGGTTGAGTTTTTTTTGCTAACATGTGGGTTCATTTTAATTTTCCTAGTTCTATAATTTCATATCAGGACTCAAGGTTTCTTGGCAAGTTTTGGACCAAATTATGGGAGAAGATGGACACTAAGTCGAAACGGTCTACCACTTTTTAGCCACAAACTAATTGGAAAACCAAGTTATGAATAGAACATTAGTATATCTCTTGAGAGGGTATAATGAGAAGCATCCTAATTCTTGGGAAGAAAATTTGGTGTATATTCAATAATCTTATATAGGGCAATGCATTTTTATACTAGTAAATATAAATTTAAAACTTGTTTTGTATACTGACCTCTATGCACGTATTTGATGTTATTTTGAGATAACCATACAGAGGAAATGGTAAAGTGGATCCTGAGTTCTAAAAAAATGATAAATTCACTAATAATATTTAATAAATTCACCTCCAAGTGCAATAGAGTTTTAAGGAGTCTCAAACTAAGTACAAATCAAGGCATGATTAGCATAGGGATGAGCATAGTTTCCTTGTTGGAGATAAGGTATGGTTGTACTTGAGTAGAGAAACACTTTAAGGTGAGTCTAAGAATATTAATCCTCTTAGGAATGGTTCATTTTAAATTGTTGAAAACATGGGAAACAATGCTTTTAGACATGATTTACCTCCTTATATGAAATTATATTCAATTTCCAATGTTGATAACTTATGTATTTTTTAACCTTATCAGTTAGACAATGAATATGAAGAGCTATTTCTATAGTCAATTAAAAACCTCTCTCTATATAGTTAGTTGGCCTTGGAGGATGTTTTTTTATAGAAGAAGGAAATGATAATACAAGGATAAGTGGAAGAGTGATGTTTCATTGGCCTAAAATTTTAGTTACCCAGAAAGGCCAAATGGTATGCCACATAAGATGTGTCGAATAAATTTCTTCACATAAAATATTCCTAAACCTTTTAGGGTCTTAAAAGAAGTATGATCTAAATCTGGATCTGATTGTTCTAGTCATGAACAATAGATGTTTCCACTATGCCAAATTGTATGTAACTCATGCTTATAAGATACTATTATAAGAAATTTTATATTCAAAATAATAAATTAGATATGCTACAGAGGTAGAGTTAGTATGAGGGTTAATCAAACATCTTCATGGTGACAAAATCAACAAGTTTCAACTATTTAAATGGAGAGTTTTTGCATACATAGTGGAACCACCACTATTTTCAAGGTGGATGTTATAAACCCCCCTGCCCCCAGTAACTTTGTGTAATCGTAGATGTTGTGAAACCAACCCAATGGTTACTTAATTGTTCTATCAGTTTTGAAATTGCCTTTATGCATACACCAAAGGTTCCACCACCATACTAAACACCCAAAATTGAATGGTTGTAAATATTTCTTCTCAATGGAGGTTTATTTAATCTTTGTAGTGGACTTGAAGATTTAGAGAGCATAAATATAGGTCTTAGAAAGTCACAATACATTATAAAACACATTGAGAAGTATTAAATCTAGATTTAAATTATAATATTATAAGTTTGGGTCTTTATTTTTGTTGTCTCATTGTTTCCTAGATGTAAATGGTTAGTTCAGTTATGTTTGAGTACAAAAATGTGTCTAATAAGTGTAGATCAGTCTTATGTATAATCTTTGGATAGATTGGTAGTGAGAATTATATCCATGAAGGCCATGTTTGGTAGTTCCATGTATATTTATTTCATTACATAGTGGAAGGGGAGTGCAATTACCTCACCCACTCAAATTTTATGACAATAGATTTCTCTAGCATAGCCCATGTTTAGTTGTGAAATTCATTTCATTCTTAAACTTTATGTTTGTGTGCAATATGTTATACATTTAATTTCTAGTGCTTATATCTTTGTATTAGCATGGTAAATAACCTAGAACAATCATCTTCCAATCATTGTTGAGTTAGGAGTCATAATATTCATATTGGTGAATCTTAGAGTAGAATATCCACCTAGTTTATAGATCAATGCAAGAGTTAATAGGGGCATGATTTATCCCTTCATTGTAATCAGAGCCTTGGTCTAGAAAAAAGGAAAAGATAATACTTGTTGCATTGAAACAATTAATTAATGGATACAAGCCCTAATAGTATATGACTTTTGTTACTTGCATGAATAAGTAGTACAAAGCAGTACGAACTTCAAATATTGATTCAAACTATGCTCTAAAAGTTGAAATTATACTCTAATAGATCACTTCAATAAATCCTTAACTCTTACTTTTAGTTTGTGTCTCAAAACTATACATTGAATGTCTTATATGTATTAATGCATTTATTTGTTTGTTAACCTTTTTAAATTGAAATTTGGATCAAATTGGCATCTATGTTGACATTCAATAAAAGAATAAAAATTAAAAAAACAAAGAAATTCTTTGTTAAGGGTGCATTCAAAACTGACCTAAATTACGGATAGGCGTAGAACCATAAATCTCTTTTGGGCCTTAGAATCGTGAACTTTAGGATTCTAATAGAAATAAATAATTGCATAATAACAAATGAAATGCACTAATAAAAAACAAGTTTGAAACAATAAGTTATGAATGACAAAACACTCTAAAATAATGTAATTTTAAAACTACCCTAAACTAAAATCAACTTCCTATAAAACCAATGTTTACATGTTAAATATGGTTTTTGGTGGTACAATGAAATAGTATTATGGTTTCCTTATTTATTACAAGGATGTTGTTTTTCGTACGGCTCCTCCAGCAACAATTCTACCTTTATTTTTTCCAAGTCCATATATTTTGTAAAAATTAGATGAGATGCCAACAATGGAGATTTCTCTTCCTAGGGTAATTGAGATAATTTCAACATTTAAAGATTATGTAGTTATTTGTAGGTTTAATGGGTTCTAGCCTCGGTCAAAGGAATTACACCATTGGGTCTATCTACCTAGAGCAAATATTATGTGATCCAATTATGCTCTAAAGGTTTCTTCATAGTTTATTTTTTTCCTCTTAATGATTATCAGATAATTTTTTAAGAGGGACCTTGGTTTTGGGGTAGAGTTGGGCTCTTTATTACCCCTAGTTTCTATATTTTGATCCAACCAGTACGGTGATGTCCAAAATCTCAGTTTGGGTTTAGTTCCCAAACCTTCCTCTTCCCTTCTGGCACCCTTTAGTGTGTGAATCTATTAGAATTACGTTGGAAAGATTCATGAAGATAGATGGTGAGAGGTTTCAGTAAGGGATTTTCATTTATGCTCACATTTGTGTGGAAGTAGATCTTAGCAAAGGCTTCCCAAATAGAATACAACTAAAACATGGTAATTTCCATTAGATCCAAACCTCAAATTATGAAAACACTGCCTTTAAATGTCATTTTTTCCAATAAACTAGCCATTTTCAAGGGGCATGCCCGCAATCAAGTAAACCAAAAAAAAGACTAGCCCATTAAATCTAAAAGTTGGGAGCTGTATGAGCATCCCCTTTTGAGAGATGAATAAGAGGAAGTCTTCACTGATATGAAAATATATAAGGTAAAGGAAGATTCTCAAGATGAAACAACAAGGAACGTTGAAACAAAGGCTATCGAAGAGACGTGTATAGATAATGTTGTTGGTGGAGGAATCAAAAGATCGCATGTATATGAATCTTCTGAGTTTGATAAGCATCAAGTTCCGTTGAAACCTCAACAATAGATAGCTATTGTTGGTCCTCCTCTAGAATTTTGATAGACATTAAAAAGAAAAAAGGCAAGAAAAAATTAACCAAAGTTGTGGGGAAAAGATGAATTGTTGTTATGGATGGTTGGCTAAAGTTTATTGAAGATTGGCCTTGGTGTCATTTTTCTACTTCCTATTTTTACTCATGTTTTGAGCTGAGTTTTGTCCTCCAATATAGAGTGTGAGTCGTACATACCACCGACTACTTTGTATTTTCTAAGTAAACCTAATGTATTATTATGACATTTTTTCTTACCATCAATTTTTTTTAAATAATCTTATACATGTTGATATATTAATATTACAAATACAAATTCTATTTCATTTTATATATATATATATATATATACCTACCTACCAAGATATAATTTTTTTGATTTTTATAATATTTTTTTTTAGTTTTGTAGATTCTTATTTATGTTCACATAATTCACTCCAATATTTTTTAAATATTATCATGTTCAATAGATCATAAAAACATTAATGATAAAGAAATTTTTATGACGCCACTTCATATTTATATCCACATAATTCACATAATATATATTTTTTGGTTTTGTAGATTCTTATTTATATCCACATAATTCACTCCTTCAATATTTTCTAAATATTATCATGCTCAATAATAGATGATAAAAACACTAGCGATAAGAAATCTTTGCGACGCCACTTCATCCCATACGACATATGATACCCATTGAGGGAAACTTTGCCCCGGCAGTCCAACGGCTACTTTGTAATGGAAGCGAACGGGCTTATGTAGCTGCCTGTCCCTACAACTTTATTTCCTAGAAGGCGGCATCAATTGTTGTATGTCATTTGAGAGTGACGGAATGTATAAACTCGCAGACCTGTTTCATCATTACCACCGCTTTTTTCGACTCAGGATTGTTCAGATGGAAGACATGGCCTTCACCTTCTGTCTCAATCAACTCCGCATCTTTGCCTGCTCTCTTAAGCGCTTCCTAATACCAGACACCTCGATCTTTCAGAAAATCCTTCCCTGCAGCAAACACAACAATCCTCGGATACACAAGACTGGAGAGGCTTGGAGAAGGCGGGGCGAGCGGGTTGGAGAAGGGGTGATCTTTATTGGCCCCCTCTGGCAGGGCAAATTTCCACATACCATCACACATCTTACGAGATTCGTAGTGTTCAGAGATCCCTTCAGATCCAATCAGTTCTTCTCCCCCAAAGAAGGGGTGAACCATAATGGCCCCCACTAAACACAGGCACCCCCACAATTTCTCTCGATTTCCCAAGTGGTGCACAATGTTGGCTCCGGCGCTGTCACCCGCCACAAAACACGCCGCCAGATTTGCATGTGATTCGATCCAGGGATCGACTCCCGTACTTTCCAGCCATTCCAGTACGCTGAAGCAGTCGTCGTAGGCGGCAGGCAGGCGGTGCTCCGGTGCTCTCCTGTAATTCACCGACACGCAGATGACATTGCCCTCTTTGGCCAGTAAATTCAGATAATTGTGGTAAGTTGGGGAGGCGGCGGACTCGACGAGAAAGCCCCCACCGTGAATGTATACCACTAGTGGGACTTTGTGGCTCTGCTTCCCCAGGGGAGGAAGGTAGATGCGCACATAAAGCCCGGTACTGTCATCCAATGTTACGTCTTTGGAGGCCACTTGAACTCGGGGGGCACCTCGTCTGTGCCTTGAAGGCGTTGCACAGATCCATCTCTGTATATTTTCAGAACGGGAAAAAAATCAACGGCAATGGAAGGAAACTCCATTTCTATTGCCTGATAAACATAAACAAGACAAGCCTGCTTACCTTACCCAATAGCTGGAAAATAAATCTTTAAATGTGGTGTAGGAATGCATTATCCGCGGTTGAAGGCCGCTGGTGTCATTGTCACGGAGTTTTGATTTCTCGGACAATCTCCCACCAATGATGGAAAGATTTAGATGATTTGATCAGTCTATTTTTGTTTCTTGGGAATGCCATCATCAATCATCAAACTAGATTTTAGGACGCAAGTTTTTTATTCTAGTTTCTTGGAAAAGGATGGACAAAAAGCATGAACACTAAGAAAAAATGGAAATGGAGGAAAAGCATGGACACTAAGGAAAAGGATGGACACTAATGCAAAGATGGTGAACTTTTAAAACTCGCTTTTTTTATATATATAATTCATCATCACATGTATGGGAATGCATTAAATGGTAGGTATATTGGATGACACAGGCACAAATGGAAGCTAAAGAGATTGTAACAATAGAAAATTTCTTTAGATAGAAAGGAAGACAATAATTGTGAGCATTATGGGATGAAGTCGTTGCTCTTTTTATTATTATTTTGAATGTTTAAATTATTGTTAAAAAGAAAAATTTATTAGATGTGAAAGTATTTCAGTGATCAGAATTTTAAAAATTATATTAATTGTCAAATCTTACGGATCGATGTTGCCAACATTGATTGTTTCTATTTGTAACATCAAACCTTATGATTTAGGTATCATTAGAGCCCATATCATCTTAAGGGAAAATTGTTTGCAACAACCACATCCAAAAAAAAATTGTACGAACTTTTACAGTCCATATCCCTTTTGCCATATTAATGACAACTAATAAATTGGCTAATATATTGAAGAATAAAATGTATTTCAGTTTTCAAGGGACAAGGAGGCATTTGCTTGAGGCATGAGAAGGTTTTATTCTTCCATATTTGACTATGCATTCTTAATATTTAAAAAAAGTTATGAAAAGTGATCTGGTATCATGGATTAAAATTTTGCTACTAAAAAATTGTGTCGAATATGATGAATGTATTGAAATTGTGTTAAAAGATTTTTCTGTGATTTTTCAACATATATAGGTATGTTCTTCATTAGTGGTGGTTATCATAATTAATTACAAAAATAATTGACAATTTACAAAATGGTATAGTCTTTTATTAAGAGAACTCTTCACAAAAACACTTATCAATTCAAAATAACAATTATGTACTTACAAAACTCATTTTATCAATAAAAATAAAACTTATACCACCTACACAAATAAATCCCAACAAATATTATCATATTAAATCCAATAAAATCTCAAAATAAAATAGAACTTATAAAAAAATATTTTTTTTAATAATAAAGTTAAAATTTGAAAAACTTTCATATATTTTAATTTAAAAAGTAAATTTAAATAAATTTAAAGATATTTTAAATCAATAAATATGAATTGAATATAAATAATATTATTTTAAAATAGATAGAAAAAATAATATATTTAACATATCCACATAAAAAGTTGAACAATATCATTGCATCTTCCATTTCCTCCCCTTAATCTATATTGACAAAGTTTAAAATACGCATTTTACTTATTAAATACAAAAATTCAATATATTTAAAATAAGAGTTGATACTTGACCCTCCTTTTCTCGACCCCTAAACGTTACGAAATGTAGAAGCATGCACATGGCATGATAAGTTATTCTCTATTTTAAAATCAATACATTGTAAGTTGAAAATGTGTGGGGTCCTTTCGTGGTTATTAAACAAGTGCCGTAGAGCGGCCTAAGTAGTTGATGGTTGGAGCTAATAGGGATATTGTAGGTGACATTAGGCCGGAGCTGGTATGGATATTGTCGGTGACATTAAAAAATCATTTCAATATTACAATTGACTGTAAGTAGCAGTAACAAAAAATTCAAAATGTTGTGGAACTTAGAATATAGTTCTACTATGTTAACCTTTAAGCTAATATAGTGATTTAAGCATGTAGCTTAGAAAGGGCATTGTCAAATATTTGTATCATGTATGTTGTTGTAATGCAAGGTATTGTAGCATAATCCCTAGAGGCATGTTGAAGTGATTGTTTTGCAAATATTTAGTTGAAGTTGAACTTGAGACTCTGACAAATGACTCTGAGGTCAAGGTAGTCTTTCATTACACCCCCAGTCCTTAGTGTTGCATCAATAGTCAATAACGAAAAAACATCTCCAAAACAAAGTCCTAAAGGGACCTGGATATGATTTGATTTTGATTAGAGAATAAGGTGCAAATACTAGCTATATGTATAAATAAAAAGATTTTATAGAGGAAATCTCTGCTAGCAAATAATCACAAGGATTGCTAGAGCTAGAGTTTTAGTTTGGCAAGGGATTCTCGATGATAGCAAGCAATTATAATGTTTGGGCAAAGATCAGAGTTTGATGTCTAATCACAATTATAATTTTTGAGTAAAGATTACCCAAATTGATGTATTTCATTATTATTTCATCGCAAATGACATATTAAATAATATCTCAGCATGTAATATACTATTTCATTGAAAATGACAAATTGAATAATATCTAAGTATGCTATTATATTGCAGGAAGCGTTTTTCCAATTGATTAACATGGGACATGCAATGCATATTCATATTGAATAATAAATAAGTATGTAATATACTATTATATTGCAGGAAGCATTTTTCTAATTGATTATCATGGGGCATGCAATGGCTAACTTATCACAAAATGCTACAGCTATTGCATACATGCAACTGTATTTTATTCTAACCTATGACTAAGCTGATTGGGTGATATGACAAGAGGACTACAACTACAGCTACACAGACTTCAACTTTAATAAAGTGTGAGCATAAACTTAAGGCATTACTACTGAATTAGGAATTGTCCAAGATTTTCTTGTATCTAGAGGAATTGACACAAACTCAGGTAAAAAATCATTATCGATATCTATATGGCATTAAATATCCATTTCTGCTTATTAATCAACATTTTTGTCACTTCAGCAAGTAACATTTTTGTCACTTCCGCAAGTAACTTCTTACTCTAAGAGATTTGCTATAGTATCAAGCCTTTTGAACTTGCCAATATCACCTTACTTGGAATGCCACAGAGTTTGGACCCTCCAAAGTACCATGAACAATGTAGCGAATCGGTATACACACTGGTTTACTAGTTCAAAATCAGTGAATAAACATTTATTAGACCCCATGTTGGGTAATTACACTCAATAATGCATTGAATGGATAGGCAAGATATGAAATTGTTCTACATTAATAAATCTAATAGCTGGCATACAGTGACAGCTATTCCTCCCTGCATCCGGTTTAGTACTTGCAACTAGGGCCTTATCTCCAGCTTCTTTATTTCTTTGAGAAAATCTTCGGACTTGGATGTTGGGGAGATTTGTTCTCGAGAGGAGTAATTTAGTGCCTCCATATATAGCTCTACCAAATCCTCTCAACCTACCCAATCTCAGTATGAAACCCACTAACTCACTAATGCTCACCATAAGTAACTCATACCACTACTTGTTCGGTCATTGGCTTGGTTACCGTTATACCAATGAATAATTTACCAAAATAGATCTTAACCATGTATGACAGAAATCAAATGATAAATCTGTTATTCCTAAGTGTGTTGCTTATAAAATCAGCATTAACATAGAGTTGTAATGTTTGCCATGGTGCTGGAAATGAAAGAACAAAAAAAGGAATGAACGTTGAACATGTAAAGAATAACTACATAAAACACATAACCATGAACACAAGTTAACCCTAGAGAACCGATTGTGGATGAAAACTCTGGCAAAGGTGGGGTTGTGCCTCCTTTCCAAATCACCAAAATGCAAGAATACAATCTATGGCTCAACTATGGAACAACATAAGACCAAAACAAATTTTAACTATGTATCACTGACAACAAGAAAAGAAATGAACATGTAACATGGAACGAAGAATAACTAAAGCGTCCGGTTGAACAGCCTAGAGACACGGAAAATGATTTTAAATAACCACAATCGTAAAAGGTGGTTTGGGTCAATTTTGATGTGAAAAATAAAAAGGGAGTGAAAAATGATATGAAAAATCCAAGGGTGACATGGAGTGCACCAAATACATCATTTAATGTACCAAGAAAATGTATAATATAGATCTAATTATAACATGTGCACAAAGGGTGGTGCATAGACAAAGGATGCCAAGGAAGAATACATGGAGTGGAATAGCACAAAAAGACATTTACTAAAGAAAATAATGATGCAGTGTTTTTGTGTCATAAATGCAATTCTATTCATGGATGTAAATTTTGACGTTCACTATAGATGATAAAGGCATAAAAAATGGCAAATGCCATGTTCGGTACTCCAAACCTTGCAAAGTGAACTACATCTACTTTAGATTTCTTTTTGGGGTTCACACAGCGAAAGATGGTAATATTGAACACAACTCTTTACTATAGCAGATGGTTTAGGAGAAAAGAAGGTGGAGCTTTGGAAATTCCTCCAAGAATAGAGAGAACAGGGTACGATACAAGGAAAAAAACTATATGTTGGACTTGGAGAATGAGCAGAACATACATGCTACAATAGCTGCAGCTGATGCAGCTATGGCAGCTGTAAAGGCAGCAGTAATATCTCAATGTCCAATTCAGTTTACTTACAATATGTCTATGATATTAAACATGTGGTTTGTGCATAAGTGGCTTGTGTGAAAATATATTTACACAAAGTTATTAAATGTTTTTAGCTTTTCTTCAAAAATGCCATAGTGGAAATCATTTGAAATTTTGGAACAAATAATTAGCTGAATACTACAAACATTTGAAATTGATAAACTTATAGCGTTGGACAGCACATAGGAGATTTAGAAAATGTGTTGAACATATTGAGAAAAAAATATGGATTCCAATAGACAACTACAAAAGTTGTGTGTTAAAATGACCAATCCAACTCCCATACAAGTTTACAACCCATAACTGCATATTCTGTCTGTTAGAATGCAAAATGTAATACTGGTGCAAAATAGGACCATAAATTCCAATTAAGGGATTCAGATCATAAAAATTATTAAAGGTTTAAAATTAAGAGTACACGAAAAAAATAAGACAAAAAAAAGGCAGTGGAATCAATGGCTACCAAATAGAAATAATAAGGAAACTTAGTCACAAATGATTAAGTATGAATATTCAGACTAGGTACTTTTGTCTGAAAAAGGGTAGAAAATGAATAAAATAAAATAGCAATTGCAATGAGAAATAAAGATTTTGTTTTTTTAAGAGAATGATGTTGGTCGGCAGTTCGAGTCCCTGTGACCCTAGATGATTCATTATAACCATCCTGGAGAAAATTCATGGCTGTAGATTAAAAGCGTTTCTGTTTATGAAAAGAACAATTAGGTTTTCATGCAGAGCTTCACATAGCACAATAAATAAAAACCTAAGCAAAACTCAGAGGAAATTAATATGGGCACGGTGTTCTACGCGCAATCTTTAGCCAATGGTGATTCACTAGACAAGTAGCTCAGGTTTTTTTCCAAATCTAGGTTAATGAAAAAGCTAAAATGCAGACTGCGTCGAATCAGATGCCAAAAAGAAAATGGAAAAATACTGACCTCACTTTTCTCTATTTCTCCCCTGTAGCTTCTCCTTAAATCCACACTATGTAAACCACTAATCATCGTTCTTGCAGACAGCAAATGGAAAACAAACAAAAACATCATTACAAAAGCTTTCCAAAATAAATAAATAAGGGCATGGGCGGGGTAAACAGCAACCATGTCTATGATGTTAGCAGAGCGGGCAGAAGGACAATGGAAAAACTAAAGTCTCCAATTGGCTACATGCCCTGGAAATTATTATCACTTTAGCAATAATGAGAAACTGCATAAAAAACCAGTGATATCAGAAATGTCGACCATCAAAAACTCTTTTTTATGCTGAAGTTGTCAACAGTTCTTGTTTTTGTAATTCCGAAGGGGTATCATTAGTAACAGGTCAGATCCTCTCCCACACACCTATCAGCAACAGTAATTAACGTTGCTCGTCCCCTGCACCTGCACTTTATCCCTCCAGACACCTGTGCAATTTTTCTCCCTCAACACGCATCCTACTCCTAGCTGCATAAACAGCTTGCATGTCTCCACAGTTTCCAAAGAGATCCAAAGAAAAATAAAAGAAATACAATCAATTGATTGGCTTCCTCCAAAAGCCACTATCTACGCTTTAACATTAATTAGGAAATATTAAAAAATATTAAGATCCATTTCCATCCACCAAAAACAGTGTTTGCTTATTGGCTGAGGGAACAAGCAGCTTAAAATAATCACCCGAGGGGAAAATAATAGTACCCGTCAGGTACTATAAGAAAAAGATATGCATATAATTTGTACTTGTTTATCTTAATATTCAAATTAAAAGTTCTTAATTTTTCTATAAGAGAGAGATACATATAATTTGTACCCATTTTTTTCATTTCTCATCACATATGGCTTTCACTGTTTTATTGTCTTAACATTTTTTTTTAAGACCAGATCAATTATTTCATTTGCTTGATAATCATCATTACACATAACAACGTAATACAAAGTTATTTTACTCTTTCCATCCACATCTAATGGATTCGCTCCCTTTTCTAACATTTTTCTCACATTATTTGTATTGTCTTCAAATACAAATTGGTGTAGAAGTTTACCGCTATCCACTTCATCTAAAAAAGATTCAGCTGGTTACTCTAAGATTGAAATTACCCTTTATCATTAGTTTTATATTATTTTTGTGAAACACTATATCCAAAAGGCTCTCCCCACTCTTGTCTTTACTATTAAACACATGAATTCTCTCTTGACTAAAATCATATGAATCATATCTTCCAATCAGCGAATCTATAACTTCATCATTTATTTCCTCAATTACATAGTGCAAGGGGAGTCACTCATAATTGTGGCAAAACAAGAAAATAGCATGTGGCACATCTATGGAATAGAGATTGCACAAAGAGAAGTTGTTGATAAATTTGTGAAGAAGTTAAGCTTTATAAAGGAAGAGATGGTGTACTTAGGTTTTATAACATTCGAAGAAGGGTTAAAAATGGACCTTGAGAAAGTGCACATAATAGTGGAGTGGCCTTCATCGATAATTAAATTTGAAGCATGAATTTTCCATGGTCTCGCAAGTTTATATAGAAACTTCATCAAAATATTCAATGGGGCATGTACAGTGATCATGGAAATGATGTGTGGAGATAGCAAGAAATTCACTTGGATGAAGGATGTAGAGTGCATTTTCCACTAGCTAAATAGGAAGGTGATAAATTAGCCAATGTTGAAATTTTTGAATTTCAATAAGATATTCCAAGTGGACTATAACGTGAGTGGAGAAATGGTTGTAGTATTAAACCAAGGGGTAGGCCTATAATTTACTTTAACGAGAATCAAAATGATACAAAGTATAAATATTTTTTCTATGATCAATAATTATATAAAATTATGCAAGCGTTGAAGAAGTGGAGGCATTATTTATTGCCAAAAGATTGTGTGTTATACACAAACCATCAAACACTACAATTTATCAACATTCGAGGAAAGCTAAACCATGCCTAGTGTTTTAACCTTTTATGACTTAGTGAGTGTAAATCCTATGTTTGATTAAAGGGCTGATTAGACTAAATCAAGGAAACAATATGCATAAAATACTACCATTGATTTGTTACAAATTTGATTAGCTTTGACTTTTCTAAAAATAGTAATAAATAGTGCAAATAAACACTTATCTGGAAAACACCTGATATAGAAAATCTAAGTGCTAGAAACTGAAATGAAATTAGGTCTAACTATCATCAACTAGATCCTTGTGTCAAAACCCCTCCTAGAAAATAACACCTTATTTAGATCTAGTAGTGCCATGCGGTTCTAGTGTCCTAATATTAGTGCTAGTGTCCTTTGTGCAAGATTGTCTTGAACTTCTAGGTGCACCTATGTCTGGATTTCTGGGGTCTATTCCTACACACACAAATTTTAGAACTCTGTATTGTGCTTATAATGACTGATTTTTGATGCAAACCCTAATCCTCCTTGCAAGTAAGGTATGAGAGGAAAAATGTGTTCGTTAGTTGGATAGGCTAGACATCCTCAATACCCTACGCTAAAGAGAGTTGCCTACATACCAATACTCTGAGGAGGGATCAAGCTCAATGTAGTTTTCTCTACCTAAGTACTGGTGCAAGTGCAAGTGACGCTAGTACATGATAGTGACCTTGAATACTTTGAGTGTGATTGAGATTGGAAATCTGGAAAATCTGAGTTTAGGGTTGTTGTAGATGGTAATATGCAAAATTAGGGTATAATAGGGATTAATACCCTTGATTTTGCTCAACTTATTTCATATTTGAATGGGTATTTTGCATCTCATTTCCATCTAGTAGATATTTGACTAAAAGTCATGTATTTATAGTATTTTTTTATTTGTGCAGATAATAAAATATTTCTAGGCTGACCTTAAGAGACTTTTACTTTTGAAAATATATTAATTCAAGAAAGCTAGGGTAAAGGACATAGGCACCATTTTAGGTTCACTAGCGTCATGTGGCTCTAATGTCCTTAATGTGGCATTATTGTCTAGTTGGCATAACACTAGGCACAAACAACCAAGATCAGGAAATGAGGGTCTGAAACTACATTTGAGCTAACTTAGGATGCATGTGGTCTATACAAAGATAAATAAGTGTAATAATAAGCTCTAGGATAGGTCTAGGGACAAGCTAGGGATAGGTAGTCTCAAGTATCACTCTTAGCACTCATACCACTTTTAGGTGATTACATTTACATGAACTTGATGATAACGTATGCCTATGCATGTATATAGTGATCAATCATTGAATAACTTAGACTAAACTGATAGCTTACTCAATCCTCATGTGTGGGTGGTTCAAGAACTCAACCTAATTTTGACTCCATCATTGCCCACCTTTGTTTAGTAGATCATGACCTATGAATAGCTTGGATTGGATTGATGGTGTGTCCAATCCTCTCATGGGTGGCTCAAGAATTCACGTAGGCTATGACACCATCATTTCCCACCCATGTGTAGTGGATGCATCTAAAATTGAACTGTGCAAAGTATTGAAACTATCTAACTAAGTATATCTATGTATGTTGGCTCTACGTCCACTTGGGTACATTTGGCAGCTTTAAGCCACTTGGAAATGCCGACAACTATAGATGGAGTAAGGCATGAAACTGATAATAACCTAGAATATGATGTCAAGTGTATACAACATAAAGAATGACATGGAATTTGTCGTTCCATTTGATCAACCGATGTGTAACTGAGCATATAGAAACAATGTACTGCACACATGAGTCCAATCTAGTATCTAAGTATATTGATTCTAGATTGAGTTGTAATGACTGTATCTAAGTATCTAAATTGAAAATGGGAAAGGTCATGTCACACATGATGCCATCAATCTGAGCAAATTGATATGAATTTGAGCAAACTGATATGAATCTAAGTAAAATCGAGTATAACTGATAAATTTGTAACTATTAATTATCAAATCTCACAGATCGATATTGCCAACATTGATTGTTACTATTTTTAACATCAAGCCTTATGATTTAGGTTTTATTAGAGCCCATGCCATTTAAAAGAGAAATTGTTTGCGACGTCCACATCCAAAAATAAAATTTGTATGAACTTTTAAATGTCCATATCCCATTTACCATGCTAATGACAACCAATAAATTGGTTAATATATATTGAAGAATAAAATCCACTTCAATTTTCAAGGGACAAGGAGGCATTTGTTTGAGACATGAGAAGGTTTCACTCTTCCATATTTGGCTATGCATTTATAATATTTAACAAAAGGTTATAAAAAGTGATCTGGTATCATGAGTTATAACCTTTTTATCAAAAAATTGTGTCCACCGTGATAAATATATTAAAGTTGTGTTAAGATATTTTTTTTTAAGTTGTCAACATATATAGGTATGTTCTTCGCTAATAGTAGTTGTCATAATTAACTATGAAAATAATTGAGCATCTACCAAATGGTATAATCTTTTACTAGGAGAACTCTTCACATAAACACTTATCAATTTAAAATAATAATTATATACTTACAGAATTCATTTTATCAATAAAAATAAAATAAACATATTTAAACATTATATATTAATTTTTATTAGAAGATGTATACCACCTACACAAATAAATCTCAACAAACATTATCATAATAAATCTAATAAAATCTTAAAATGAAATAAAACTTATAAAATTTATAATTTGTTATATTAATAAATTTAAAATTTGAAGGACTTCATATATTTTAATTTAAAAAATAATTTTAAAATATTTTAAATCAATAAATATGAATTAAATATAAATAATATTATGTAAACTAGATGAAAAATTAATATATATAATACATCCACATAAAAGGTCGAACCATGTCATTACATCTTCCATTCCCTTTTCTTGGCCTTTGGAAGTATCCTCATGGCATGATAGTTATTATCTATTTTAAAATCAATACATTGTAACTTGAAAATGCGTGGGGTCCTTTCGTAATTAATAGTTATTAAAAGAGAGATACATATAATTTGCACCCATTTGCTTGGCATTCAAATTAAAAGTTGTAAATTTTTTACACAATTATTTCTTTTATTGTAAATTTTTTTCCATGTTCAATCAATCAAATAATTAAAAATAATATTATATAGATAATTATAAAATTTTAATTAATATTTGATATATTAATTTTAAAATATTTAAAAAAAAAAAATTGAAATTTTTTTCTAACATTATAAATAATTAGTATTTTGAGAGTTTATATTAATATTAATTATTATATTTATATTGATTTATGTTTTGAATTGCATAATGGAGAGCCATCTATCATCACAATCATATTCAAGACGCAGTTGAAGTCCTGTGCATATGCAGGGAAAAAGGGTCTTTGAATGTGCTCAAAAATGCAACTCAATTTGTCTGTACGTGCCTCACAATATCGCATACTATTGACTAGGCCCAACGAAATCTTAACTATTTTTGTAAGTTTTTTGACAATTTTAGACTATTTTTTGACTCCCTACAAATACACTAGTGCCATGTGTACTAAACTATGCATGAAGTTAAAACTGCATGTGTATAAATAAAGGACAAATGCACGCTCCCCTATACTTGATTGCACTCACATCGACTACACTCACCTCTGATTTTCTTCTTCATGTTTACAGGGTATGAAATAACTATAATGAAAAAAAAACCATCGAAATACCAAAGAAAACATGTACACAATTAATGATTGAGCGTGCTCTAATTTTTCCACTAGTGAATAACCTTATCTTACAGTAAAATTTCAATGACTTAAAAGGAACCTACCATATTTTCTTGTCGCACAAACTAATATAAGTTAGTGGAATCATATAATAAAGATTAACTAGAATGTAATGGCTATGACTATTTAATCTACTGGATGCACGGTCATATATATATGATGTCAATATAATATTATCATGCATATTATTTGTTAACATTTTATTACATGTTATATATCAATTTGATTTTTTAAATTGAGAAATCTATAATTATATAAATATTGGTATTTTTACTCATATTTCAGATTACATATAATTGATTATAAATTATGAGTAAACATACATCTAAATTTGAATATTCTTTCAATTAAATAACCATGATTTAAGAACATTGAATCCATCAAAATCACTTAAATAATATTTTTGATCCTTACCATTTGACTGAGTCAAATGATAACTTTTATGATATCCACGTATCCCATTTTGGCAGTTTTATGCAGCGCAATTTATCCGAGGGAATCAAGTCTCTTCACAAATAATTTTGATATTTTAGCCCGGGAAAGGAGGGTGTACACTTGATTTATTTTTCCCTTTGAAGCAGCAATGTGCAATAGGGTTTGCCCTGTGCGATCTATTAAATCAACAAGGGAGATCCCTTTGGCAATCAAAATATCTAGGTATTCCTTGATGAGGAAATGTGCATCGATCTTTCTTTGAATTGCATCATAAAAGAGGGCCTCAACCATCTGAATATTTTATATCCACTAAATCTTCAAAGACTTTTAAAAGATCCGTATTTCCCTTCAAAGCGATAACATGGAGAGTTGTCTTTCCTTTCTCATCACACATGTGTGTTTTACTGTCTTAACATTTTTTTAACATCAGATCAATTGTTTCATTTGCTTGATAATCATCATCACACATAGCAGCATTAATGCAAAGTTGTTTTACCCTCTTCATCTACATTTAGTGGATTCGCTCCCTTTTCTAACATTATTCTCACATTATTTGTATTGCCTTCAAATGTAAGTTAGTGCAGAAGCTTGCCACTATCTACTTCTTCAGAAAAAAAATATTCAGCCAATTGCTCTAAGATTGGCATTAGCCTTGTCATTAATTTTATATTATTTGGCAAACTACTATATCCAAAAGGCTCTCCCCACTCTTGTCTTTGTTATTAATTATTTGAATTCTCTCTTGATTAAAATCATTTGAATCATCTCTTCCAATTAGCAAATCCATAACTTTATCATTTCTTTCCTCAATTGCATAGTGCAAGGGGAGTCACTCATAATTGTCTTGAACATCTGGTCTTGCCATGTATTCAAGAAGCAATCTACACATACTTGCTTTCCCTTGGGAAGATGCTAAATGAAGAGCGGGTTTTCCTTTATCATCCTCTACATTGGCCAATTATTCTTTTGAATTAGATTTTTGTAAGTTGGTTGTGGCCATATCTACTATTTTACCCTCATTAGCATCAGCTTCTAAAGTAACATGAAGGGCCCTTTGCTTGCAGGAACTATAAGAGTCAGTTTTCAATTATTTGTTTTCTAACAAATCAATTAAAATATTTGAAATATATAATAATATTTTAAATCTTTTTTTAACTTTTTAGTTCATAAATTTGTTTCGAAATTAGCATTTTGTTATATTGGCTATTAAAAAAATTGTTTTTATTTATTTCATGCTATTACTTTGATTTTAACAAGATAAAAATCAAATACAATTTATTATCTGACATAAAGGTAGAGATTAATTACTACACGGCTCTTATTTTTAAGTACCTACTATGTAAATAATTATTGTTTTCGTTTTTCTATTAATTTACTTAATATATTGCATAAGCAAAAATTTAATTATATTCTTAAAGTTTAATAATATATAATATTTTTTTAAAATAAAAATAAAAAATATTATTTCTTTGATTTGCTTTCAGTAAACATTATTAATGTAATATCATTGATAAAAGTATAATATAATTTTCATGGTGTTCACGTGGCTCCTACATAATAAAGTTGTTGATATAAAACTGAGTGTAGATATATTACATATATGATCCCTCTTTTGATATGTAACCATTGTATTATATGGAGAGAATATAGTGTTACTCTTTGATCTTGGTGGTTGCATGGTTCTTTCCGGAGGTGGTATTATTTTCTATAACACACGAGTATATCAGATACCCTCTTCTCTCCGTCCCCTCCTCCCACACACACCCTTCACACATATATAGGTTATAATATATTAATAAATATGAACAATATTTAATTAAGAAGTAATAATAATACAAAATTGTATATTAATATTATTTAAGAGAAAAAAATAAGAAGATAATATTTTTTATTTGTTATTGGTTAAAAGATATTGATAAGACTGTTTTTTAGAAAAAACTTTAAATCTTTTTTTTTTAAAAAAGTGTATTTATAATGTTATATAAAATTTATTATTTTTTATTTATTGATAAGATTGATTTTATGTATAAAATCATTATTTTTCAGATCAAAAAAATTAAATAATATATTTTTAATGTTAAATTAAAAGTCAATTTCAACCTCATCAATGCAATATTCATGATAGAATTATGAAGAGTTTTCGAAGTGTTCACCACACCCATATGCAATGAAGCTCACACTATGGTAGTCACCAAAGCCATATATTTGTTACATATTAGAGCTGATTCTATATTCAAAATGCATAGTGAGTATTATTAGTAAACTCACAACCGCATAGGTATTGTGAATACATTATATATGTATTTTCTCCTATGATCTACTACTATCTATATCTATATAATCATTTGATATATATATATATATATATATATATATATATATATATATATATATATATATATATATATATATATAAAAGAGAGTATATGAAACCAACTAATGAAAGAATCCAAGATCTAGAAATTCGTGAAGACTCATAATTTAATTTTTTTCTTAGATGTTTATATTGCCAATTTTGAAAAATAAATTAAATGAATTTTCTACAGTTTTTATATATTTTTCATTTTAAATATTTCTTAGGAAAATTGCATAGAATCACAATAACATGATATCTAGAGTTATAGATGGAATTTTTACTTACAATTTTATAAGAATACATAAAATTTCATCATAATAACACTCTTGTAAAGATTTTTGTACAACTATAATTTTCAAAACAAAAAAAAATTAAATAAAAAAAATTAAACCTTTAAGAGCCTCTAAAATTAATTAATTAATTATCTCAAAAGTAATGATTACTTAGAAGCCAAAAAATTGCCCCATAGTGTGAATTTGTCTATGAAAATACTATTTAAAATAATTTTATTTCATAACTTATATTTTTCAAGGTATAATTATTTTTCTAATTTTTAAAAGGTATAACATAAGTAAATCAAAAAAATATATAATATAAAAAATAATGTTTCTTATATAATCATAAGGTTTGGTATTGACAATGACTTTGATTCAAGTTTATGAGTAAATTGGTCACACTTCGAATTATTGTATGTATTGTATAACATATTTGCAACAACAATATATGTGGTATCATTCTTATAAATTGTCAAGGAAAAATAAGATTCATAATTTTTTTCATTTACCATTACTATTAGTACTCTTCATCACTATTATTCAATGAAAATTTTAAAAATTAGAAAATCTAAGTATATATCCAAATTATGTTTATGCACAAAGATTTTTTTCTAAATAAATATCATTGATAGGATGAATCTCTTTCAAGATATATCTTTATATCACGTACCACTCTCTCGCGTACACTAATATTTCTTTTATATATTATTAAATATATAAAAAAGTGAAACCAAACACAAATTCACTTAATTAATATACAATGAAACTAAGGTATGATGGAAAAATAAATTTACAAACCAAATATATATTTTTTTTTTTTAATTTTCTTAAATTCTAATTCCTAGGTAATCTTGTATTTGAAGTCTATATTAAAGCAAATCATGCCCCTGCAATTCCACATTTAGATATTTAGATTTTGGATTCTCTTGTCTAAATTATTTGGTAAAATAAAGAAGATAATTTTTAAATGCATTAATAATATTTGAATCGGTATAAGAAAAAAATTGTATCTTTTCAATGTAGAAAAGAACCTATTAACAATACAAAATTGTTTATAATTTATTCACAACCTACTTTTAATTTATCTTAAAAAAATGTTTAGTATGAAAATTAAGAATTTTGTTTCTAATTTTTTATTTATTTTCATTTTCAATAAAAAAAGGAAGTTAAAAAAAAAAATTAAAACTGAACAGCATTTATGTAATTAATAATTCTTTTACTTAGAACTTTTATTCATTTATTATTGCATTTTAAATTAATATTTATTAAATTAGTTAAATAAATAATAGTTAATTCACTTAAGGTCAGGGAGTATAGCTGGTTGGTCAGGTATTTCCGTTGCGATTCTGTCGGTCAAGTGTTCGAATCCCCTCGGCCCCGTAGTACCGATATTAGTTGTGTCTAGCGAGCGGCGTCAGTCACATTAAAAAGTTTACCCGACTTTAATAATAATAATAATAATAATAATAATAA
This sequence comes from Torreya grandis, assembly GCA_037957365.1. Classification (NCBI taxonomy): domain Eukaryota; kingdom Viridiplantae; phylum Streptophyta; class Pinopsida; order Cupressales; family Taxaceae; genus Torreya; species Torreya grandis. The sequence goes on from JARHVA010003608.1 coordinate 815,883, forward strand.
TAATAATAATAATAATAATAATAATAATAATAATAATAATAATAATAATAATAAAAAAAAAAAATTCACCTTAAATAATAACTATATATAAATGAAGTTAAAAACCATATTTATATTTTTAAAATATTGTTATGAGTTTATTAAAATATTAACAAACTCTCATAGAATAAGATTAATGAGAACTATTTTAAGTAAATTATTAAATTTTGTGTTCTTAATCACATGAATAGTTGTTAGTTTAGTGTTTGTTTAAATAATAAATTTTCTCATTATATTTTTAATGTAAAAAAATTATATTTTATTCTTTCCAAATTTGGTATCATTGCAAGTTATTCTAAACAAGGGTGAAGAAGGGAAATAAGAAAGAGAAGAAGAAAATAAGAGGAGCATCAAGCACTCCATATCCAAGTTTCAATGTGACACAATCAATCTTTACTTATTTCTTTATTTTTTAATCCCGTAAAGTGAAACATTCATTTATTCTAGCAAGATTTAATTATTTTATGTAAGACAAAATATAAAAAGTGAAGCTTCATCAAAATATTGAAAAAAATTAGAGGTAGAAGCCAAAGAGGAAACTTCACACTACATTTAAGCTGTTGAAACTTAATCAAAGTAAAGAAGAAACAATAGAGACAAAATCACTATGTTTATTTCTTTAAGAAAACAAAAAATAGAATTAGAAAAATCTACCTACAAAGGACACCATATTAACCTGCGGGGTACCACTTATTGCCTTGGAGTATCATACAAATCTAACATGTATAAGGTAAATTTTATTGATTAAGAAATTTATATAATATTTTAGTTAAAATATTTTTTTTAATACATATATATATACACACTTGTACATACATATAAAATTTACTAATTAAAATTTTAAAAAATTAAAAAATAAGTTTTAAGAGAGTTTAAGAAATCAATTATTTAAAGAATTTAAGATCTAATTTTTTTTGGATGTTTTTATTGTAAATTTTCAAAAAAAAATTAAAATAATTTCTACATCTTTTAGATATTTTCCAATTTAAATGTTTCACAAAAATTTTATCTAAAATCATATGTCAGAATTTTACCTAAACATTTACACGCAGACATAAAATTTCATCATAAAAATAACCTTTTAAAGATTTTTATACAACTATATTTTTTAAAGAACAAAAATTTAGATAATTTTTTAATTTTTTTTACCTCTAAGAGCCCCAAAATAAATTTATTTATTACCTCAAAATTAATACTTACCTAAGAGCTATTTTTTTTACATTGTGTGAAATTGTCCATGAAAATACTATTTAAAATTATTTTATTTTATAACTTATGTTTTTTAAGTTTTAATTTTTTTTTTTTTAAAATATAACATAATAAAAAAATTTTAAAAAAATTATAATCTAAAAAAATATTGTATCTTGCACAATCACAATGCTCAGTATTAATAATGACTTTAGTTTATGTTTACTAAGTGATCACACTTTAAATTATTGCATCTATTGCTTAACATAATTGTAAAAAAAAACTATATGAAATCATCCATATAAATCATTAAGAAAAAATAAAGTTCTATTTTTTAATTTACCATTACCTCTATTAGTCATTTGCCATTATCATTCAATGTAAAAGTTTAAAGTTAGAAAATTGAGTATATAGAGGAGTGTTTACCCTTAAAATTAATTAAGTAATTAAAATTAACTTTAAATTATTTTAAACTCTAAATATTATCTATGAGAGATAAATAGAGCATCCTAATGTAAAAACATAGTGATATACAAAATTTACATAAATTGTAAATTACTAAAAATAAAAATTAGGGTTAGGTTTAGAGAGATGTCTTAACAAACTGAATTATTATTTCTATATTTTTTTATTGTAATTATATTAAATTGATAATATAGACCTACAAATACAATATTAATTGAAAATTTTTATTTGTTTTAATATGGGACAAGTACATAATTGTTAGATAAGGTCACAGTGTGTCATTGTCCTCTACTATTACTTTGTTTGTGTTGACTATGTATTGAATCTAAAAGTTTGAGGTTGTTTGCCTCTATTTTTAAATTAAATAATTCTATGTGGAGTCAATTTTGATGAATATATCACCTATAAAAGCAATATCCTAACTTTCATAATGAAACAAACACGATCAAATGTAAAAATGGGGAAATTGGAGAAGTGGGATATGGTCGAGCTATCCACAAAAAATTCCTTTGTTGACTGCATGTTGCCTACATAATTTGTGTGGATCTTAATCCAATGTAGTTCTCCCAATGGGCAAGATCATAGGTGAATGCAATTAGAAATTTATTTTAGAATGCTTAAGGATGGCCTCAACCTGTAATAAAAAATGTTAACTTATCTAATGAATGTATTATTGTAGAATAATTGTATTATGGATATTTACTGAATAGATAAGTGATTTCTAATTGCATTTTCAAGAGAGTGTTAGCTAATGTAACTATGGGTTTGAAGTGCTACACTGGATGTGATTTTATAGGAGAATTTTTGAATTATTTTTTATAACCAACATATTGTTGCATGCAAGAGATCAATTAGGAAGTGTGTCATTTTGAAAAACTAACCTTTAGAGCAATATCCACAAGCATACACTAGTGGACAGGTGCATAATGTGTCTTTGTTTACCTAGTGTGCACTTGTCTATATTGGAGAGAGCCTTTTGAAACTAGACTAACAATGATGTTTCTTATGATTATGGATAATTAGGAATAAATTAGGTAATTTTGGAAAATGTCTACAGTAACTGCAAGACTTGGAAGGATCTCATATAGATAAATAGTTATCAAAACAACAAGTTGTCCAAGTAAGATAAAAATGTCAAGGACCAATATTTTAAAATATTTATTGATTAAATTCTAGTGTCTATATTTATCTCCCTTTATTCTAGTGGTGTATAGATTACTAGATTAAAATAAATGTGATACTTAAGTGTGTATACACACTTCATCTTTTTCATGGAGATGTGGATGCCCCTTGTTGAGGAATGTGGAGAAGTATTGAATTGAGAGTGATCAATCTTAAATTTTAATATTTAGTGTATATTATTGAGTTGGACAGATACGTGACCCAAACCTCATAGAATAATCTAAAATGTGTGAAGAGATAGGAACCAACAAAGTGGTTCATGAAAGTGAAACCAACACCGATCATCACTAATATATCATGTGGCTCACTTGATAAACTAAAAGAAAACAAGTGGAGACCAATAGATGGATCTCTAAAGTAAAACCAAGATATTTTTTCATTAAGATCAAATGTGGTTCCCTTATAAAATATAAATCACACCATTGCAGACAGATCTAGATTCAAACTAAAAATTATTAAAAACCTAATAATTTTTGACAAAGAGAAAATCTAATTTTTGAAAATTAGTAGCTTGGTCATGAATGCTTATCATTCCCCCTATACTATGTAGAGTGCCAAATGTGATCTTTGGAAAATTATTTGAATCTTTGTAACCGTCTTTGCACAAGTGTGTTTGTGCTCAAATAGCTAGATTAATGGAGTACATAAGTAAACCGAATGCCCCCTTAATCTAAAAATTATAATTTTTACACATCATTTACTATCATATCTGAAAATGTATTGCATTTAAATTCCCATTATAATTCCCTCTTTTTAAGATGAAGGATATTTTCTATAAATCACTTGTATCAAAAAAAAAAAAAAAAAAAAAAATGAGATCATTTTTGAAAGATAGATAAGCATGTAATAGCGTTTAAATATATTGAATTTGTATTTAAATATTATAGATGTAACATTGAATCTTTTAATAATTTTTTTTATTTGATTTTCATCATGTAAGTGTGATATAACATCATAGTAGTGAATGAAGCATACAAAACTTGTGATTATCACATATGTATTCTAAACATAGTATGTTTAATAAAAAAGTGAAGCATTGAAGCACATAGATAACATGAGCATGATATGTATCAAGGCACCATAATATCAGGGCACCATAAATATATAACTAGATACATAGTGGTGTATGGTACGAATCATGGAACCATAATATATAAATATCAAACATGTAATCAAAGTCACATAATTATCATGCAAGAAGGCCTAGAGGCTACATAAAATGGACATGTAAGACGAGTGTAAATAAATTTTCCATAGATGTCAAAAATTAATCCCAAGTATTTAATACAAGGGACATGAAAATGTCACAAAATCATAGAGGGCCAAAAGACATACACATAAGGCATGGTTATGCTATACAAGCAAGGTGTATGATGAATATACACAAGGCCAAAGGTCGCATACAAATAAGAAAACAAGTTTTTGAATCATGTTATGAAACTAAAATAATAATGTTACAGTAGAATACAATGATTTAAGCTAAAATTAGTTTAAACATGTGTATATATGATTCATTTTAAATCGATTAGCATATTCACCAAGACATATGTGAAAATTGAAAATTAAATCATGCATTTTCGTTTATATAAAAATATGGAAAAGAAATTATGGATAAATACAACCTAGAAGGTGTTCATACAAAATAGTGTAATAAGTTATTATGACTATGATTAAATTGAAAATAGAGAGAAAATATGCACAAGGATAGGTGTGCAGTGTGTCTTTGTCTTTCTGTTGTGACTTTATCCATATTGATTGTTTTATAAATTTTTTATCAGAATAACTTTTGATGTGTATGAATATTGTTTTGCACTATGAAATTTTTCCTGTTGCACACTCGAATTTCTTGTGAGAAGTATTATGTCTTGAAAAAAATACTATATAATGAAATAAAAATCTAGATAACGTAAGAGAAAACATATTCAACAATATACAAAGATTCTTATATAAATATTCTAATTTTTTTTATATTTTTAACATATATGAATGTTTTTAAATTTTTACATATTTTAAAAGAGAATATTGCATAATTAAAAGGTAACAAATATATCAAAATAAACATGTTCTTAAAACTATGATAAGGGGGGAAGATTTTGGAAAACCCTCAACAATTGTTGAAGCAAAGCATGGAAAAGAGGAAGGCATATGAGATGCCCCCAATGAATGTATAGTGGTGCAAATATGGCAAGAATAACCATGTGAACTCAGTAGAAGTAGGTAGATGTAATCATGAAAGTACATATGATAGCTTAGATCATGTATAGGCTTCCATGAAAAGATGTGTATATTGAAAGATTAGTAATATGGTTTCCTTGGGTTGTTCGAATTGGATTAAATAAAAACAAGGGAAAAAGTGACCCAAAATGAAAAAGTGAAACCAAAATCTAGAATAAGTTTAGGAATGGGTGTATAAGAATAATCAACAAAATATGAGAAATAAGGAAGCTATGTACATGTAGGTACTAGGAAAAAATGTTCAACCAATGATCTCATTAATGGGATGGTCATATGTGTACCCAACTCTTTGATAATAAGGAGAAAAATCTTGTGCCATAGAAGTAGTCCCAATTGTACAATTTTCTGAATCTAAAGAAGAACCATATGTTGTAAAATAACCTTCTAAATAATTGCTCATATATATGTTCAAATTTTTAAACTTTTGCATGAGAGGAGATGATGCAACAACTTGTACCTATGTAGGATCCTTGTGAATAAATTTTACTTGTGTAAGATCCTTTTGAATAACCTATACTTTTATGGGAGTATAAATATTGATATGTGTTTCTAAATGATTATGTTCATGTACATTCATGCTATGCTCAATAATAGATGGAAAAGCTAAAATATCCTCATGTTTAGTAGTAGGTGAAGGAACTAGAATATAGATTGAAAAATGATTTTGGAGTATACCTCTTTGAATGTGAATCATTATCCTGAATAGTAGTATAGTCTAGATCATTACCAATTTGCTCAATAACTATACCAACAAATAGTTGTGGAATAGCAATAAGTACCATGGGTTCTATTGGATATTCATATTTAATGCCTAAAATTTTAACCACTTGATTATCATGAATATATTTTAGACATTTATCAACTATATGAGGAATTTCTCTAGTTTGTTGTATCCAACATCTTCTCAACAGCATATCAAAAATGTGTGACTAGTAACACTAAGAAAGAAGTGGGAAATATGAAAAGTCCCACTTTTAATGGAAAAATAATGTGTCTAAGAGTATCTTGTGTCTAGCCATCAAATACCTTCACAACTCTAGATGTATATTGTATATCCTTTTATTTATAGCTAAGGGAATGTAAAAGTGTTATAGTACATAGATTTTCACTTGATCCATTGTCTATCATAACACTATGAATAGGTTACACACTAACATATGCTCTAATTAATAATTCATGTCTATTAGAATCATCATCAAGAATTTTATAATCATCAAATGTAATAGATGGTTATGATGTTAGATTACTTGTAAGTGTACCAATAATACTATCAATTGGATGATCATACAAAGATGGAGAAGGATGAACATTATATGCTTAATTTAATTCATAATTTTGCTTGTTATCTTTTGCTTCATGATTATAAAAAGTATCTTGATACATTTTTTATCTTTGCATTTTCATTTTAATGTGACCTAGCCTCTTCACTAGATGTACCAATGCCAATAATGTCCTCATAAATGAGATATTGAATTTTATCCTTGATATTCATACATATATTATTATAATGTACCACACATATATGATAATCACAAAATGCATTTCCATCAAAACTTATAACATGTGGAGGTTTAGATGGATCTATTTTAAATGGTGAAAGAAGTGTAATACTATGACATTCAAAAATCTTTTGTAATATCACATGATGAGGTAAACGTAACCTTAAGAATTTCCTCATTGGTGGATCTTGTATTTGAATCTTACATTATAGTTGTGATATAAAATTTACTATAACTTTAGTCTTACACTTTCCATCATTATTTTTACTCTTATAATTAGGATTGCTTTGAAACTTGATAGTAGATGTATACCTAATATTAGAGATATAATTGATTATGTTCAATGTAATCAATTTGACCTCACATTCCTTAACTATATAATAAAACTCATCAAATGATTTAAACTTATCAAACATGATAAGCTCTTGAAGACAAGTTGTATCTCAAGAATTCAAAGAACACACAAATGTTGATTAGTTCCTTATTAATGAATCAAATAAAAATATATGTATAACAACACAATAAAACTAAACACTCTTGCCTAAGAACTAGGGGGAACATAACATAATGAACAAGATCACAAAATAGAGATTAAAGGACACAATAATTTTACGTCCTTTGTCAAATTTGATGTCCACTTGTTGTTATAAGGATGTTTGTGCTTAGCCTATGACATTAGAAATTTATACAATGCTTCTCCATGTTTGTATCATTTCTCTAATAGACGCTTGTGTCTTTGCTTTGATTTGGCTTGGCTTGATATGAATATTGGAAACAAATGGGCATTATAAAACTAATTCAATGGCTTCTTAAATGCATTCCTATATAATAACCTTACACACAAAAGCTTCTTATTGGAGAGAGGGAGGGCACCTAGATTTATATCTCTAAGAACTAGCTCTAACCCTAGTGAGGTTAAGTTTAATTCTAACTTTCATTGAGTCTAACCCTGGAGGAAGGCCTTGAAGAAGAGAGTTTTGAACAAAGAGGCGATGTTCTGTGGGATGGAAAATCATTTTGTGAGTCCATTTCAGACATCATCACAGTCACCCTTTTTCAAGAAGGCCAAGAGGAAGTAGAAGATGAGTCTGATAGGGTCTTCAATGAGGCAAAAGGAAATGGGTCAGACCATGAGGAATTGCAGAGGAACTGTGCAGATCAAAGGGCTTATGGTGATGAGCTAGTAGCCACAAATTTCTTGGTGAGGAGCACCAACATGAATAACCAGCATTCAACAAGATTCCAAGAACAAATAGAGTACACATATGTTGGGAGCATGTTTGAATCCGATTCACTCAAATATCAGCCAATTCAAGTGACAGGCAAGAGGAGCAGGTCACCAAATCTCCTTGTTATTCAGCCACTTGTCTGGCACCATAAGTCTTCTTGCCAGGAAGGGGACTTAAGAAGTTTTCCCTTTGATCCAGGAGGGACGCAATTATTCCTGGTTAGCTGTATATAGTAGTTTGCTTCCAGTTGTCTTTCCTATTTTCCCTAAGTGCAGTTTGCATAAGTAGTGTTTTTAGCCTTGTGTGTTTCCCTTTGCGTTTGTAGTAAAAGGCTCTGTGTTTGATTCTTGGATCTTTTGGGTCTGTTGTTAACTTTGTTCAAGCTGCATCTAACTCTGTGCCCAATGGACTACAAGGCAACTGGTCTTTAAGCATAGCAGGCATGCTTCCCCTGGGAGTCACCAATCTGTTGACCATTTTTTGCCCAATAGGCCAAAAATTGGTCCCCCTCTGCCCCTGTTGTGCTAGGCCATTTTCAATTTTGCATGAATTTGGTGATTTCTATGGACTTTGTAGAATTTCTACATACTCTACAGGTTTGTCCTTTGGCGCATAAAGGATCAGTTCAGAGAGTTCTAGGTTTTACAAGGCTTCTTTGGGCTCTAGTCTAAAGAAAATCATAATAAAAGTTGGTGTCTTTGAATCATTGAATCGGTTCAATGCTTTAGTTCAATGCTCAGTTCAATCGATTCCAATTCAGTCGGTAGTTTAATCGGCACTAGTTTAGCACTTAGTTCAATTGGCAGTTTCAATCACAAGGTTCAATGCCATTAGTTCATCAGGCTTAGTTCAAAGGGCTCAACACGCTTCATTGAACCGTTAAACTGATTGAATCGTTGAACCAATTTTGGTTCAATGGGTTGGTTCAAAGGTGTGCCCTACATCCGGAGGGCAGCTGAGGGTCCAAAAGCCCTTGTGGAGGGTAGTTCAAGTACAGAAGCCCTTGCAGAGGGTAGAGAGAGTTTCAAAAGGGCTGAAACAAAGACTTGGGGAAAGTCAAAGCACTAATTCTTGTAGACTTTTTGTCCATGGGAAAAAGTCTGAAACAAGGAAAAATCCTGAAGGAGTTTGCCGAGGACAATGATGTCTCGAAAGCCATCAAATTTAAGGAATTGAATTAGCTGTTGGTTTTCAAAGTGATGATGGCCATGTGAACATCAAATTTAACACAGTAAAATAGTCATTTGCTTTCGAACTAAAAGGGCACCAACCATGAAAAAGGCCCAAAAATGTAATGACCCACCAGAAGATCACCCCTGAGGGATAAAGGAGCAGGAAAAGGACAAAATCCTAGAGAACAAAGAGAGAGTGCCAAGTGTAGGAGAAGGAAGATAGTCTAAGTGGTGAAGGGAGGCATCGATTTAAGAAGTTACTCTAGTAGGTGAAATAGTGTCTATGAATTGACCATTAGAAGGCATGAATGGCCAACTGTGCGACCCATTTTTCTTCATTTCACATTTATGAGTAGAAAAACTGTGTAGGTGCCTTTAAGGAGTAGTCTTGGTTAATGGGGAAATGACGCGGCCATGTCAAAAATGCCTAAAGACAGAGCCAGGGCTGACACAACATTTATGTTTAAGCGGCCTGCTCTTCCCAATGCTCCTAAGGCACATGGGTCACTTGTAAAAAGGGCACCAAAAGGCCTCCCTTCTTCTATATATTAGAGACTTGTCTTTGATAAATGATCTTCCACATTTGTAAGGTGTAACCTTGGCAAATTTTCACCTGAATCAATAAATGCACTTTTTACCTCTATCCTGGTTAAATATCTCTGTGTATGTCTGAGTGTTAGTTTGTGTTTAGTCATTGCTTCTTGATGCTTCCATAGGTTCAACACCAACATACCTGGTGTCTATAAGGTGTCATTTCTGTAGCTGACAAGGAGAGTTGTATTTGTAAGTGCAAAAATAGAAGAAATTACTATACAGTGTGCATTTTACAGCACCTTTGGTGAATCTCTATTTTTTGTATTTTCCATTAAAGCCTCCCTGCCAAGTTTCTTGTAGCCTGGTCCTTCTGCCAGTTTGAAGTGTATGTATGGGTTTATCTGATTTTAAGTGTGAGTGTGAGAAGGTCAATTTATTTTGGTGCATCACCTCCTTTAGAGTAGTTTGTTTTCCTACAATCTTTCTCCCTTTTCATCCCCCCCATATATATATATATATATATATATATATATATATATATATATATATATATATATATATATATATATATATATATATATATATATATGTTAGCACTTACTGGAACAAATCAGATGCATCAAAGGGAGCTAGCCCTTACCTAGAGACTCTCGCCTCTAGCTTTTTTGATCCCACAAGCGAGAGGGGAGTTTCCATAGTTGTGTGAGGAAGGCAGGAGCTCAGCCTCCTACCAAGGGTGCAATCTTCTATGTCAATAGTTTTGGCATGCCTGGTGGGACCAACTAGGACAAGTTGTGTCCAAAGAGTTGAAGAATTTTTGGTGTCTTCTTCAATTGACCAGCCTTTGGAGGCTTTTACATCAACACCAATGGCGACTCTGAGTTGAATCAGCTGGTTAAGCAACCTGGTGTCATCAAAAATCACATTTTTATATGTATAATTCCTTTGCACAAAATCATGGGTCTTGTTTTCCTCCATATGACTATGATCAAGCTCAATATTTTTAGAGAATCACCTCAAGCAACTCTCCTAGTTACCCTTCAATGATAAGGGAAAAGGCCCTAGAATTTGAGAAGCAGATGATGGAGATTGACAGATTGGAGGAGTAGTATGGATATCAGTAGGAGCTAATGTATAAAGAGGAGTGTTTATTTAGGCAAGCACGGGCCTTGCAAGCCATGGAGGAGGAGGTATCAAAATGGAGAAATCCATTTATTCAAGATAGTAAGCCTTGAACACCCCCTCCTATCCTAAAGAAAGCCCCCTCTTTTGCACCAAATCCTTTCTATCAAATAGCACTTGCTCACTCCAGCTCATCAAATGCATCTGCTCTCAATCCCGTGTGCCTAGCTTTCTAACACCAGAGGGCATTAAAACAACCTCCCATGGAGATGAACCTTCTAAACTCCTTAGATCGTGAATCTCCCATTAGGGGAATACCACCAGCCAACACGTCCCTCTTCCAGAGACTCTTCTAATGCATCAACAGTCTCTTCCTTGCATTCCTTAACCTCCCCAAGTCTTTCAACATGATGTGCAGATTCCAAGTTAGAGGAAGGAATGCCAGGAACTAGCCCAGCCTTGAAGAGGATGATGCTGGTGACCTCTAAGAAAGACTCTTTCAGGACAACCTATCCAAACAAATTGAAGATTTAGAGGCTAGGATGAGACTACTTCTAGAAAGAGAGATAGAACTTCCAGACCTCATGGAGGAGCCCCAAGACCTTGGAGAAGACAAAGTTGCTTCCTGTTCACAAGAGCAAAATTCCAATTTTGAGATCCTAAACTAGGAGAAAATAGTAGAATCATGGGGCAAAAAAGAGGAGAAGCAAGGTTTTTCTCAAAACCTTGAAAAAGCCAAAGCTGCTCCTGCTCATGATAATGTTGACAACCTCCAGGAAAGGCTCTTCTAAGAAGATCTAGCTAGGAGAATTACAGAGTTGGAATCCAAAGAGAGATTCCTCAACCAGTGTGTGATGAATAGTTCGGACCCAATGGCATATTCTATGTCTAAACACACCCCACCTACACATTTCTAAGAGAGATATCAAGCCACACTTGATATTGATGAAGTGTTAGCCAAGTGGAAGGAGGAGAATCATTCGATTCTAGCTCAAGGACTGCCTCCTCTTCCACATGTTTTTTCCACTTCACCCCTTCTCAAGGAAGAACCTATTCTGTAGGAGACAAGTGAGGAGTAGAAGATCCAATCTATAGTTCTTTATGAGGATATCATGGGTAATAACAATGAAAAAATCATCATCAATGCTCCTTGTGAAGACCTTATCAGCAATGGAGAAGACGCAGATCACGCATACATGAAGATGTTCCAGCAATATGAGGAGGAACAAAAGCATGGTGAGCTCTCTTCCCCTCTATTTGATGAACTTCCTTGTTTTTTTTATGAGGAGGATGACTACATTGAAGAGCCTAATTTGGAGAAGGAAAAGGAGAGGTATGTCTTCCTAGAGGAAGGCCTTGAAGAAGAGAGTTTTGAACAAAGAGGTGATGTTCTATGGGATGAGAAATCATTTTGTGAGTCCATTTTAGACATCATCATAGTCACCCTTCTTCAAGAAGGCCAAGAGGAAGTAGAAGATGAGTCTCATAGGGTCTTCAATGAGGTAGAAGGAAATGGGTCAGACCATGAGGCATTGCAGAGAGACTGTGCAGATCAAAGGGCTTATGGTGATGAGCCAGTAGCCACAAATTTCTTGGTGAGGAGCACCAACATGAAGAACCAGCATTCAACAAGCTTCTAAGAACAAACAGAGTACACATATGTTGGGAGCATGTTTGAATCTGATTCACTCATATATTAGCCAATCTAGGTGACAGGCAAGAGGAGCAAGTCACCAAATCTCCTTGTTATTCAGCCACTTGTCTGGCACCATAAGTCTTCTTGAAAGGAAGGGGACTTAAGAAGTTTTCCCTTTGATCCAGGAGGGAGGCAATTATTCCTGGTTAGCTGTGTATAGTAGTTTGATTTCAATTGTCTTTCCTATTTTCCCTAAGTGCAGTTTGCACAGGTAGTGTTTTTAGCCTTGTGTGTTTCCCTTTGCGTGTGGGGTAAAAGGCTCCGTGTTCGATTCTTGGATCTTTTGGGGCTGTTGTCAACTTTGTTCAAGATACATCTAACTCTGTGCCCAATGGACTGCAAGGCAACTGGTCTTTAAGCATAGCAGGCATGCTTCCCCTAGGAGTCACCAATTTATTGACCATTTTTGCCCAACAAGCCAAAAATCAGTCCCCCTCTACCCTTATTGTGCTAGGCCATTTTCATTTTTTGATTTTATATGAATCTGGTGATTTCTATGGACTCTGCAGGTTTGTCCTTTGGCACATGAAGGATCAATTCAGAGATTTTTGGGTTTTACAAGGCTTCTTCGAGCTCTGGTCTGAAGAAAATCACAATAAAAGTTGGCATCTTTAAATCATTGAATCAGTTCAATGCTTTAGTTCAACGCTTAGTTTAATCAATTCCAATTCAGTCAGCAGTTCAATCAGCACTAGTTCAGCACTTAGTTTAATCAGTGAGTTCAATCACAAGGTTCAACACCATTGGTTCATCGGGCTTAGTTTAAAGGGCTCGGTGCGCTTCATTAAACCATTAAACTAATTGAATCATTGAACCAATTTTGGTTCAAAGGTGTGCCCTATAGCCAGAGGGCAGCTGAGGGTCTAAAAGCCCTTGCAGAGGGAAGTTCAAGTCTAGAAGCCCTTATGAAGGGCAGAGAGAGCTTCAAAAGGGCCAAAACAAAGACCTGAGGAAAGTCAAAGCACCAATTCCTGCAGACTTTTTGTCTGTGAGAAAAAGTCTGAAACAAGGGAAAAGCCCAAAGGAATTTGCTGAGGATAATGACGTCCCAAAAGCTATCAAATATAAGGAAGCGAATTAGCCATTGTTTTTCAAAGTGATGATGGCTGAGTGAACGTCAAATTTAACATAGTAAAATAGCCATTTGCTTTCGAATTAAAAGGGCACCAACCATGGAAAAGGCCTAAAAATGCAGCGACCTGCCAGAAGATCACCCCCGAGGGTTGAAGGAGCAGGAAAAGGACAAAATCCTAGAGAACAAAGAGAGAGTGCCAAGTGTAGGAGTAGGTAGATAGTCTAAGTGGCAAAGGGAGGTGTCGATTCAAGAAGTTACTCCAGCAGGTGAAACAGTGTCTACGAATTGACCATTAGAAGGCGTGAATGGCCAACTGTGTGACCCATTTTTCTTCATTTCACATTTATGAGTAGACAAACTACGTAGGTGCCTTCAAGGAGTAGTCTTGGTTAACGGGTAAATGGTGCAGCCATGTCAAAAAATGCCTGAAGATAGAGCCAAGGCTGACACGGCATTTATGTTTAAGCGGCCTGCTCTTCCCAATGCTCATAAGGCACATGGGTCACTTGTAAAAAGGGCACCAAAAGGCCTCCCTTCTTCTTTTATATATTGGAGACTTGTCTTTGAGAAATGATCTTCCACATTTGTAAGGCATAACCTTGGCAAATTTTCACCTGAATCAATAAACACATTTTTTACCTCTATCCTGGTTAGATATCTCTGTGTATGTCTGAGTGTTAGTTTGTTTTTAGTCATTGCTTCTTGATGCTTCCACAAGTTCAACACCAACATACCTGGTGTCTATAAGGTGCCATTTCTACATCTGACAAGGAGAGCTGTATTTGGAAGTGTAGAAATAGAAGAAATTACTATACAGTGTGCATTTCATAGCACCTTTGGTGAACCTCTATTTTTTGTATTTTCCATTAAAGCCTCCCTACCAAGTTTCTTGCAACATGGTCCTTATGCCAGTTTGAAGTGTATGTATGTGTTTGTCTAATTTTAAGTGTGAGTGTGAGAAGGTCAGTTTGTTTTGGTGCATCACCTCCTTTAGAGTAGATTTGTTTTCCTGTAATCTTTCTCCCTTTTCATCCCTCCCATATATATGTTAGCACTTACTGGAACAAATCAGATGCATCAAAGGGAGCTAGCCCTTACCTAGAGACTCTCCCCTCTAGCTTCACCGGTCCCACAAGTGAGAGGGGATTTTCCATAGTTGCGTGAGGAAGGCAGGAGCTTGGCCTCCTGCCAAGGGTGTAATCTTCTGCATCAACAGAAACCCTAGGATAAAAATTAACAAGAAGTACAAGCAATGTTTTATTCTACAATCAAGTTCACCAAAATGTTTACCCTTAGAATTAATTAAGCAAAGGAAATTAACTCTAAGACGTTTTAAAATTGAAATCTAATATAAGAGAGATAAATAAAGAAGCCTACTATAAAAATATAATGATTTACAAAATTTACAAAAGTTGTAAATTATTAATAATAAAAATTAGGGTTAGGGTCAGAGAGATGTCCTTGAAAACTAATTTTTTATTTTTTATGTTGTGCTTTTTTTTACTATAACTATATGAAATTACTGACAGATATCAAAAAACATGGTGTTAATTAAAAAATACTTCGCTTTACTCTAGGACAAGTGCGCAGTAGTCAAACAAGGTTGAAATGTGTTCTTGTCCTCTACTGTGGCTTTGTTTGTGTTGATTATGCATTGAGTATGTAATTTTGAGGTTGTTCACCTTTCTCTATAGATTAATTGATTCTATGTAGAGTTATTTCGATGTGTAAATCACCTACCAAAATAAAACCCTATCACACACAAGGAAATAAACAAGATCAAATGCAAAAGGGGGAAAAAGTGGGGAAGTGGGATATGCTTAAGTTATCCTCATAAAACCTCTTTGTTGACTAAGTGTTGCTTACATAGTCCATGTGGCCTCAATCCAATGTAGTTCTCCTTATGGGGAAGATCATAAAAGAATGCAACTAGTAATTTTTATTAGAATGATTGACAAATGATGGCCTAAACCTATAATAAAATAATGTTAACTTAGCCAGTGACTATATTATTATGTAAATATTACATTAGGGATATTTGATGAATAGATAAGTTCTTTTGAATTGCCTTTGTAAGAGAGTATTTTTAATCAAGGATTTGAAGTGAGATACTTGATGTACTCTTATAGAAGAATATTTGAACTATTTTTGATAATTGACCTATTTTTATGTGAGGGAGAGTCATTAAAAAGAATGTCAATGTGAAAAACTAGCAATCAGAGCATTATAAACAAGTATGTTCTAGTAGATAGGTGTGCAATGCATCTCTATCTACTTAGTGCGTACTTGTCCAAATTGGATAGAGGATTCTGAAACTAGAGTGATAGTGAAGTGTTTATTGATTAGGGATGTTTAAAAACAAATTAAGGAAGTATAGAATATATTTACATTAACTAAAAGACTTATGAGGCTCTCATATAGATAAATGGTTATCAGAATGGTGAGTTGGCCAAGTAAGGTAAAATATTTGAGGACCAGTATTATCAAACATTTATTTATTAAATTTTAGTGTCTACAAGGTCTTTGCCCAAACATAATTATTTTATTCTAATAATATGTCATTGATAGGTTAAATATGTTTCTCATACTATCTATGTACCACGTACCACTCTCTATCACATATGTTAACATTTATTTTATGCATCACCAAGTATATAAAAAGGATGATCCTCTTCCACATACTAATTGATATATAGGAAGGACATGTATATTGAGAGGTTTGGTATATCAAAATGACATTATATATAAAGGAAAAAAAAATTGAGTGATAAGGCACCAAGCCATCTCCCACTTACAATTTTTTTAAATGGTAATAAATATACCAATATTTGTTTTACTATATAAACAACTTCTTCATGATGAAATTTATGTTACATGTAAAACTAAGGTAAAATCACACCCAAAATTTGAGGATATATGATTATTGATGGTACTTTCACCTGACCTACTATAGAAATTGATTAATAGTGAAAGTTTGACAAATCTAATCATAAGGAAAAGTTGATAGTTATGTTTGAGGTGTTAGATGAGGTACAACCTCATATCAGGGATACCAATACAACAAAATACACATAGTAAAAACTCAACACCATCTAAGAAGCCAAGAACATAAATACCATTTTATATATTCAATTCTAGATTCATTATTTCAAGATGAAGCAAGGTTAAAAAGTTGATTCATTCTTGTGGTGTGTGGCAAATGTACAGGCCTCACTCTTAGCATTAGGCAAGATAGTGATAGATGACTGCCTATTTTTAATTATCCTGAGAGTGCTTCCACATACCTATAAGGTCTTCATGACTTCATTAAATTTCACCAATCATAAACCAACATTTTAAATATTAGTTAACATGTTGTAGCAGGGAGATTCCATGCAAAAAAAATAATAAGGTGATGAATAAATTACTCTTGCATTAAAATAAAAGGTAAATAAGCCTAAAAAGTATTCAAAAAAATTTCTAAATTAAACAAACCAAAATGAGAACAATTATAATTCCCAAAATATATGTCTAATTTATCAAAATATGAGTCATGAACTAAAATATTGCTAGTATAATGCATTCACACATGGCTCATTCAAGTAACAAGAAGTTTACAAATCAACAAGAAGAGAATAAAAATTTACCATATAAACAAAATTGGAAGAATAAAACTTTCCAATCATATCAACATGGGAATGGAAGTAAAGATGAGGATACTCCAAATGAGGATTAAATCTTATATCACTCAGTCAATTGAAGAGACCAACTCCACAACTTCAATATGGTATGTGGATTCCAATGCAACAAGATAAGTGATCAAAATTAAAGATTGATTCACCACATTGAACCAATTATCATATTTTGGCAATGTCTTTCTTGGTGATGGTACTTGATACAGTGTCAAAGGTTTTGGTACCATCTCTTTATCTATTATCATTCACTTTTGTAAAAGCATAGATGTCTTATATGTTCCAAAAATAACTAATAATATATCATTTGTAAACCAATTACCCGATCATAATATCAACGTTAAAATTTGATGAGAAAGATGAAAATTATTTATGTCTAATTAAAGACAAGTCAAAACACTCAAAAGTTGTAATAAAATATTTTATAATTGGTAAAATGTTTCAAATTGATGTTTTCCACAAATGAAATTAGGTTATAATTGTAAAGGATATAGACTCAACTAATATATATCACAAGAGACATGGGCATTTAAGTTTTAGTTACCTAAATGCTCTAATTAGACAAAACATGGTGAGAGGGATTCTTTTATAAAGACAAACACTAATGTGTGTTAAATTTTCTTAGCTAGAAGATTAAAATAGATCTTCATTTAGTACAAGTGAATAGTGGGCTCTTGGCCCATTGGCTATGGTGTGAATAGATCTATGTAGGCACATGCGACCAGGTATTAGTGGATTTTAGTATTTTTAGATTTTTTTAATGACTACTCATGTAAAATATAGGTATATTGATTGAAAACTAATAATCAATATTTTCAGGTATTCAAAGAATTCAAAGCCATAGTGAAATGATAAATTTTTTGTGTTCATATCCTCTGCTCAGATTGAGGGAGGATTAAACCAATAAAGATTTATCTAAATTTCTTAAATCACATGGTATTCATCAACAACTAACTACACCTTATACATCATAATATAATGGTGTTGTAGAATAATGTAATTACACTATTATGGAAATGGTATGAAACATGATTGAGGGCTCACACCTACCTTGTATATACTGGATGGAATCCATTCACACAATCATCTACTTGTTAAACATGGCACCCACAAAGTATATTAATGGTGTCTCTTCACAAGAATCATGAATAGGGAATAATCCTTCTATATCACATCTTCATGTTTTTGGCTATAAATTACATAAACATATATTTTTTTAAAAGAGAAATAAAATAGATAATAAATATATGGCATGAATTTTTCTTAGCTAGCATGAAGATTTTAAAGCATACAAACTCATAGATACAAGAACGAAAAAAATATATACTAGTATGGAAGTTGTATTTGATGAAAAAGGTGATTCCATGTCACCGTCCACATAGACATTTGATGCAAGCATCAATCCTATAAATATTATTAATATAGATAGTGGTAGTGATGAGGATAATGATGATGGTCAACCAAGTCCTCCAACAACCACTAGTAATGTATAATTTATGCCTAAATGGTATACCAACACAATTCAAGATGAAAATTTTGATGGGGTCTAAGACACTTCCACTACAAGATCGAGGACCCAAATCATGATTCATACAAAGTTGAATTTGGCCCTAATGATCATTATTATAGAACCATTTGAGCCTTCAACTGTTCATGAATCCCAAGAGTCAAATAAGTGGAAATTACCCATGGATGGAGAGTATTAGTCACTCATAGATAACAACATATGGAAATATGTAAGAAGCCTATCAGACGCAAGTGGGTACTTAAGACCAATTAAAAATCATAGGGAAGTATTGATAAGCATAATGAAATAATTTTAATAAAGGGATATGCACAAAAATATGGCATTGAATATGATGATACTTTTTCTCCCATAACCAAAATAAAGACCATCAAAATGGTTTTTGCTATTGTTTCATAGTTTGAATGGAATGTTCATCAAATGGATATGAAAAGTGCCTTCCTAAATGGATATCTAAAAGAGGAATTATACATGACTCAACCAAAGGTATTTGTCACCCTTGATTAAGAAACAGAATTGGTATACTTAAAAAGTCATTGTATGGTCTCAAATAGGCTCCCTAAGCCTGGTACATCAAAATTAATGAGTATCTCTTTCAACATGGATTCCAAAGGAGTCTATATGATCTAAACCTTTACCTCAAGGATAATTAGGTAGGTTGTGATTATCATTGTATATGTCGATGATCTAGTCATCACTATCAACTCAGTGAAGATGATTAATACAAAAAATAAGGATTTCAAGTGATCATTCAATGTTACATATTTTGGGTTACTGTACTACTATCTTGTTTTGTAAGTATGGAAAAATGGGCACCATATCTTTTTGTCTCAAATAAATTATTCCAAGACCATGCTCAAAAAGTTATAGATGATGGATTGCTTGATTATTACAACACCTATAGAGATAAGGATCCAGTTGTCTCATTCAAATCCATTACCACCAATAAATACCACTATCTATCGATAATTGATTGGGACTCTGATTTACTTAACGTACACTAGACCAAACATTAGCCATATTTTCATCTCTCTTTCATGATTCATTCAAGATATAAAGGTGATCCACTAGAAAGTAGAAAATTAGATATTGATATATATCTAACATACCATGAGTATGGCTTAGAATATAATAAGAATAATAGGTTATTGATAGGTTACATGGGTGAATATCATTTAGGTTATATCAATGATAGGAAATCCACATCTGGATTTGTTTTATTTCTTAGACTTGATGCTATCTCACGGGAGAGAAAGAAGAAAAAAGTATTTTTTTGATCTAAAACTAAATAAAAATATCATGTAGTAGGAGGAACTGTCTATGAAGCAATATGGATATGTAACATCATTGTAGGATTATGAGTACCACAAACTCAACCTACATTTATGTACTACAACAATCAAGGTGTTCTTCAACTTGTTGGAAATCTAGTGTTATATTAGCACACAAAACACATTAATTTTGATTTTTATTTCATGTGAAATCATGTTCTACACACAACATTCAGATCTAGTATCGTCCCACTCAAGATTAGTGTGCAAATGCATTCACCTAGTCACTTGCACATGATAAGTTTTTAGCATTTAGAACTTATATCTTGTAATTTGAAGGATATAATTAATTAATTGGTATTGTTAGATTAATTAAATAAATAAAATTTAATTAATCCTAGAGAATAACTATGTAATTGAGATTGTTAAAACATATATTTTGATTTTTATAATATTCGTATGAGTTTGTTAAATATTAACAAACACCCATAGAATAGGATTAGTTAGAACTATTTTTTGTGAGTTGTTATATTTTATCTCCTTAATCATAGGAGAAATTTTTAGTTTGATTCTTTAATAAATAATGGATTTTGACATTATATTTTTAACATGAATAAAAACCTATTTTATTTTATAAAAAGTAAATATTGGTAATGTGGGATGTGCTATTTAATGGTTTTTTAGAATTATATAGTTTGTAATAGAACCAATTCTAATTCTTGACGTTATATTTTTTATTTGTAGCACAATTTTTTTTACTATTACATTCACCACAATAGTAAAAAAATAAATAAAAATTTAGCAAAATGGATTATAAACACATTCAATAAATAATTCCATGGACATTTTTCATAACGCATACGCATTAAAAATTTAAGCTTGGTAAATATTGATCCATAAAGTGTACATATTTTTCAATCTATAAAATGTGTATGCATTATAACACATATTCATTAAATTGGATAAACATAAAAACGACAAACCCACATCTAAACAAAAAAATAGTCACTTTTCCCTCAAGCATTTCTTTTTTGCCCTCAAGTGTGGAACCTCATTTTTGTTTTATTTATAGGTGGAGAAAACACACCAAGGTTTCTAGTTCGGTTGAAAAATCAAAATGGTTGTCATAAAGGGGAGTTAAATAAGCAAAATTCATACTTATTAACACAAAATTTTAGTAATGATTTTTTATTTGCATTGTTTTTTTGTTAAAACCAATTTTTTTATTTGAACATCCCATTCAAGTGAAAGATAAGACCCTCCTAACCCTCCTCTTAATACTCCCAACCCTCCTATCCCTCCTAGACCTCCTAAAATTCCACAATACCACCAAGAAGTTAGGATCATTTAGTTGTACCTATAGTCAAAAACAAAATACAAATTGAAGAGACAATTAGGAGAATGAGGGACCCTTGTTTGACCAACACCCATCATGCATATTTGGTTGATACCTTAGAGTTAGTAGTACATCAATTTGACTTGATAATGATTCAAATTGATAGATGGGCATCTTATAGAGAGAGATGTAGGGATTACTATGTTAAAAATTTGTCAGCACATGATATGAAGGACAAGGAAATAATAAAAGACCAAATTTATGAATTATTCATTGATCCATCACCAAATGCACCTTTTTCATTATCAATAAAATGGTTCCCAATCCACCAATGCCAACATAATTTAATAAAAAAAATTGGTACTGATGGTGGATGGTCTTTGATTACCCACCTTATAACAACCATGAGGTTCCATTGTATTTTTTGAGGAAACTCTATTATGATTTTATCCTCAACAATATTCCCAATTATTTTGACTACATAAAATTTTAGAGCTGAGGAAAAGGCTCTACATAGGATAAACCAGGTGCACATCATATGCCTAATCAGCCTATAAGAGTCCCTATCAAAAATTCACTTCATCTTGAGATTTCCTCTATAGTGAAGGAGGTTGTCAAGATTGACACTTTGCATGCATTTCATTTACTTACTAACACACTCATTTTGCATACGTGTAAGCTTTTTGAGAGTGATGTTGGAGAGGGTGGACATGTGGATACTCCACCTAGTATGCATGCCCAATCAAACCCTTAAAAATCCTATGGTGTTGTATGCATTGTACATTTAGATGATGGTGGTGATGATTTCGAGGGCCTAGATGTTATAATTTTGGCTGATGAGTTTTTCACACATACATTTGGTGTGCATATATCAACTGCACATATGTAGGTATTGTTGGAATTAGATACTAAGATGGGGGGTAAATTATTTATTCAACATCTCATATTCAATTCCATTTTATTCCAATGAAACAAACACTTAAGCATAACATACATAAGCAAGATCAAGAGCAATCAATATAAGTACACTTCATTTATGTGGGAAACCCTCTAGGGGAATAAAACCCACTCTCAAGCATAAAACCAATAGACTACTTGTCATATATGATATAACAAATAAGATACCTTTAGACTAGTATCAACTGATCAAGGAGCACCCACCCCTCAATTTAGTCCAGTACCTACTAGACCTTTAGCTAGATCTAACTAGCAAGGAGGCTACAACCCCATAGGTGATTAAGCACCCACTCAACCACCTTAGATCTGATTCCCACCACTATTATGATGTATTATACACTTTATTATGACCTTATATTTATCTAACACCTTCAAACATGCTTCTCTTCTCTAAGTAGGCACTCCTAGCTCATTCACTCAACCAAGTCACTCTTTAGACTGTTAGGTCTAATGACTTGTTAGATCATGAACCTGATCAAAAAAACATGACTGATCCTATTCACAATTTTATGGTCCTTAATTACCTATCTTTACTCCTTGATTGAGCTCTTTCCTTCTCTTTTGTCCACATACCCTCTCTCCTCTGAATATGCTAATTAGGCCTAGTATATACCATACTCTCATCTAACCCATCTTGGTCAGCCAATATGTTTTCCATGATTGATATATATTTTAAATATATCATCATACACATTACATGAATGGTAAAATATCTCCATATGTTGTTCATAACCCTTAAGACCCAAAACACCAAATAGGCCTAATAGAGACCTAAATGAATTAGGCCTACAAACCAACATGTTACACCTTGGACTCCTTGGTTCACCTTAAACCTTCACCAACTGATAAAACACATCATAATGAATCTAATAATACCATTTCACACTTATCCAAGTGTCTAATCCACCTATAACTCCAAACCACTACTCCATCCAATCCATTCTCTCTCTTGTTCCAAGACTTGAAAACACCCAAAAAATATTGCCAAGAAGAACTGAAGCATGCTGTTAATTTTATCAAAAAACCCAATAAAAAAATAACATATATAAAACATATAATACCTATTCAACACATGCATGTGATTTATACACTCCAACCTAGGCCAATAGTCCTCAAACTACCTCTCTCAATATGACCACTTAAACTAGTCACATACAGTCAAAATATAGTCAAACCATTTTGACTCTCCATATATGATCGGGGGCATACCATGACATAAAATACCTTATCATAAATTTTTTTGACTTATATAAAAACATAAACCTCATTGTATACTCCAAAATTTCTCAAACAACATCAGACTTACTCCTTCGAAATGACCACTTAGACTGTATGTAGCTTTCAACAGTATAGTCATGTAAATGTTCTTATCTAGCACATGAAATAATACTTTCATAAAATATAATCCAAATTAATATCTTATATGTGATATATATATATATATATATATATATATATATATCAATATAAATTAAATATTTCTCTTTTTCTAGTATCATCCATCAATCTAACAGACCAATTCCTCAAATCACTATAACATAGTCTTCACTACTCAGATAAGTTACTTTGAAAGCACTACTTCACTTGTATTTGAGAAACATAACCACTTGAAAAAAAATGGAAAATATAGAATAGGTATTAAAAAAATAGCCCAAGTTATTTGATTCATCCCTACTCATTGATTAGGCCTTCCAAATCCACTTCTCACTCTGACTAATTTTTCTCACATATGGCACCCTTTCCTTCATATCGACTAGACAGCTTTGAGGACATAGAAATTTGACACAGAGAAATGAATATTCTTAAAAATTTCCATGGATGTTTGAGGGAAGTCATAATATTCATCTCACACCCATTTTTCCCTTGTTTACTTTTATAAATCTCTCACAATATCAAAAAAATTATTAAGAAGCACTTTTCTATGGGACCCATAAAAATTCAAGATTGATCAAACACATTATTAAAATCATATAGGAGTACTCTAAAACCTCCAATAATAATCCTAGCCATCCACCATATTTTTTAGCACCTACAAGCAAAAGTTTTCCAATTGGGTCTAAGACTAGGGTTTTTACACATAAAAACCTGCTTACCTTCTTAGCAATCATTCATAAAGAATAGGATATTAATCCATGAAATAATGATTTAAAAACTATATTAAGAACCCTCCTCATCTTCTCAAAAATTCTCAGCTCCCCATAAAAATTATACATGAGTTGATGAACATGAAAATTTTCTTATCAAGCTCAAAATACACCATTAGAGCACCCTCTAAAGCACATGAAGTCATTTCTAACTTTATATCTCATATTCTGACCTATGACTTGGTTAATAAACTATAAAACACCTATAAAATCATCTCCCATGTATATATAAGGTCAAACACCCTAAAATCACTCATTGACCGTTCACAAGGCCTCACTGTTAAGTTGTGGAGCTAAAAGCTTCACTGATGCAATGGTGGAGGTTGATGAGTGTCACAGTAACTGACATCGGTCAGGGCAACTGACGTCAGCAATGTTCAGTTACAAAGCAATTGGCATCAGTTAGGCATTGGCTAGCATCGGTCATACAAGAACCGACGTCGATCATCTCCAGACAGACAGAGACCGATGTCGGTCGTCTGTACGTTCTAAAACTATTCTAATTTTAGACGAACAGTTAGTTTGCATGTAAAGACTAATTTTAGTCTTGAGTCTACATTTTTAATTATTGTTTGGTTTGGGATCTATTTAAGAGACCCATGGGGCTATAAATAAGGACTAAGAAGGATTATATCAAGTGTAAGATTAGTTGATTTGTAGGATGTGCAAGATTAGGAAGATCTACATGGTAAGCAAGGTTAGTTTATCTGTGGGTGTGTGTATGTAAGGTCAGTTAGATATGTAGGGTAGCAAGATCAAGAAGATCTGCAACACAACAAGGAGCAAGATCAAGGAGATCTATTGTGGACAAGGAGGCAACAATGGTTGAGTTGATTGTCACTTGTGTGGAGTATTGGAGGCAACAACAATTGGGTTAATTGTCACAAGACTTGTAAGGTAGGCAAAACAACCATTGAGTTGATTGTCACTGGTGGAGGGAACAACAACTCGGTATTGATTTGATTGTTGATTGTAATTGAGAGAGAGAACTCTTGAGGGAGAATTACTGTATGCCTAAGAGGTGTGGGAAGAGTGTGATTTCTTCATTGTATTTCCTTCTAGAAGAGTGTTAATATAGATTGTATTGTTTCTCATATCATCTATTCTTTGTTGATTCTGAATTCTAGTTAATTATTACTTCTGGTTTAATTTTGTGTTTAGTTGCTTATACAATAGTAATCAATTGAGCTCTAAGATACTAACATTTGGTATCAGAGTGAGCTACAGGATCCACAATAGGTGGTATCAGAGCCTAACAAGTAGTATTAGAGCTAGGATCACTAACAAGTGATAGAGCGTGTTAGTGTTTTTTGATTATAGGTTCACTCTCAGGGGTTACTGATTGAGTGAGAGTAAAGCAATGGCAGAAGAAATTAAGCTAAGAATGGAGAAATTCAATGGCAAGAATTATCAATTATGGAGGATGCAGATAGAGGATTATTTGTATGGTGAGCCTTGTCAAATGGTTGGCAAAGGGGAAGTGTAGCTGAAGTTGTAGACTGGAAACACATGGGGGTTGAAGGATGTCATGCATGTACCCATCCTGAAGAGGAATTTGATTTATGTAGGGAAGTTGGGTGATGAGGGTTACACAGTAACTCTCACAGTGGAATCTTGGAAGTTTCCAAGGGTGCACTTGTATTAGCAAGAGGTAAGAGAGTAGGTACACTTTATCTATCTACTTGTATTACTGATTTTCCTTCTGTTTTATCTACTTCAGATGTAGATGCAAAGATGTGGCTCTGTAGGCTTGGTCACATGAGTGAGAAGGGAATGGATGTTCTTAAGTCAAAAGGTATGCTTTTAGATTTGATAGACCAATATTTTTGTGAGCATTGTATGTTTGGGAAATAGGAGAAAGTGAGGTTTCTCAAGACTGGGTCAACAAAGAAGAAGCATAGGGTGGAGCTTGTTCACATAGATGTGTGGGGACCAGCTCAAGGAGTTTCTATTGGAGGATCACAGTATTATGTTTCTTTCATTGATGATGCTACAAGAAAGGTATGGGTTTATTGCATAAAGAGGAAATCTAATGTTTTTGACATATTTAAAAACTAGAAAGTCTTGGTTTTCAAGGAGAAGATGATGGATAGAGATCAGCTCAAGAGGCTGAATAATTCTAAGTAGGGTAATGTTGATTTAGACAAGATTATGATCCAAATGAGCTCGCAGGTAAAAATCATCACTCACAGGAAAACATAGTTACCAACATCGGTTAGGTGAGAACCGACGTTGATCAGGTAGGAACCGATGTTGGTCTGGTGGAGACCAAATTCAGTGATGTTGGATAGGTGGGAACTGACGTCGATCAAGTCAGAACTGACGTCGGTCAGGTCGCACAGGTGGAAACTAACATTGGTTAAGTAAGAACTGATGTCAGCCAGGTCGGTCAGGAAGGAACTGACATCGGTCAAACAGAGACCGATGTCGGTCAGGCAAAATTGACATCGGTCAAGTACAGACTGAGAGATGACCAGGATCGGTCACTATTAGAATGAAATTTGGGTGGATAGCAAGCTGTCAATGAGTCTCAAATGCCCATGAGGAGGTCTGAAAGGGTAAGTAAACCTTAATTTCATTATTCCCCTTCTTTATACTACTTGTTGCTCACTGATGGTGGAAAACTAGGAAGTTTTAAAGAGGCAATGCAAGTAAAATCCAGGAAACAATGGGAGCATGGCATGAATGAGGAAATTGATTCCTTGGAAAAGAACCAAATGTGGGATTTGGTTGAGTTGCTAGCCGAAAAGAAAGCACTGAAAGATGAATGGATTTACAAGTTAAATAAAGGAGAGAATGGACAGGTGAGCCAGAAGGCCAGGATATATGGTCTTGAGCAAGCTCCAGGACAGTGCTATTTGAGGTTTGATAGGTTTATGACAAAGCATGATGTCAATGTGACCATTGTGTTTATTTTACTAGGTTGGATAATGATAGCTACATTATCTTGTTACTGTATGTAGTGTATATGCTTGTTGCAGGGTCACACATGCAGGGAATTACTGAGCTAAAGGCAAAAGTAGCTCAGAAATGTGCCAAGAAGGATTTAGGAAGAGCAAAGAAAATCCTTAGCATGAGTATTTCTAGAGACAGGGAAAATCACAAGTTGATTTTGTCTCAAGAGGATTATGTGAATAAGGTAGTGGAGAGGTTTAATTTATAAGATGCAAAACTGGTTAGCACACCTATGGTTAGACATTTCAAGTTGAGCTATGAATAGTGTCCTAAATCACATGATGAGGTTGAGTACATGGTATGTACTAGACCTAATATTACCCAAGCAGTGGGAGTTGTCAGCAAGTTTATGGCCAATTTAGGAAAGAAGCACTGGAAAGCAGTTCAGTGGATTCTCAGATATCTGAGAGGGACTAGTAGCAGGTATTTATGCTATACAGGGTCAAGCACTTCTCTACATGGGTATGTAAATTCAGATATGGTAGGTGGCTTAGATGGCAGGAGATGCACCACATGATATGTGTTCACTATTGGTGGAATGGTGGTTAGCTAGATTTTAGAGTTGTAAAAGGTTGTTGTAGTCATAGTGGCTAGCAAGGATAAGAACCCTACAGAAATTTTAACAAATCCGAGAACAAAGGAGAAGTTGAATCTTCATTCAACTTTTGTTGGTCTTCAAGATTAAACTTGAAGATGGGGATACAAGCCAAAAACAAATTAGAGGATGTACATATACAGGTATAGGTGCAGTTATTTATCTCCAAGTGGGAGATTGTTAAGTTGTGGAGCTAAAAGCTTCACTGATGCAATGGTGGATGTTGTTGAGTGTCACAGTAACTGACATCAGTCAGGCCAACTGACGTCGGCAATATTCAGTTACATAGCAACCAGTATCGATTAGGTGTTGGCTGGCATCGGTCAGACAGGAATCAACGTCGGTCATCTCTAGATAGACAGAGATCGACGTCAGTCGTCTATGCATTCCAGAACTATTCTAATTTTAGATGAACAGTTAGTTTGCATGTAAAGACTAATTTTAGTCTTGAGTCTACGTTTCTAATTATTGTTTGGTTTGGGATCTATTTAAGAGACCCATGGGGCTATATTGTAATAAGGAATAAGAAGGATTAGATCCTCAAGTGTAAGATCAGTTGATCTACAGGGTGTGCAAGATCAAGAAGATCTACATGGTAAGCAAGGTCAGTTGATTTGCGGGTGTGTGTATGCAAGGTTAGTTAGATCTGCAGAGTAGCAAGATCAAGAAGATCTACAACACAACAAGGAGCAAGATCAAGGAGATATGTTGTGGATAAGGAGGCAACAATGGTTGAGTTGATTGTCACTTGTGTGGAGTATTGGAGGCAACAACAATTGGGTTGATTGTCACAAGACTTGTAAGGTAGGAAAAACAACCATTGAGTTGATTGTCACTGGTGGAGGAAACAACAACTCGATATTGAGTTGATTGTTGATTGTAATTGAGAGAGAGAACTCTTGAGGGACAATTATTGTATGCCTAAGAGGTTTGGGAAGAGTGTGATTTCTTCATTGTATTTCCTTCTGGAAGAGTGTTAATACAGATTGTATTGTTTCTCGTATCATCTATTCTTTGCTAATTCTGAATTCTAGTTACTTATTACTTTTGGTTTAATTCCATGTTTAGTTGCTTATACAATAGTAATCAATTGAGCTCTAAGATACTAACATTTGGTATCAGAGTGAGCTACAGGATCCACAATAGGAGGTATCAGATCTTAACACTCACAAGCCCATCTAAGCCAACTAGGCCAATGGCCAAATTATCTTTCAAACTGCTTTCCACCTCTTGAAAACAATATGTATAACCTATTAGCACCATATATATGTCCAACATACATATTTTAGGCACAATAATCTCCATACCATGGCACATAATCCAAAACACTCAAGAACCCTTAGGCAATTATGCAAGATCATGCCTATAAGGTACAAACTAAACTATATACCTCATGAAGGCCACATTAATTCAACCCTTGATCATAGAATACATCAAGAAAAAGTCAAACATTATCATACCAAGCTCTATTTATCCATACAACATCCACCTAGGATAACCATGCATACCCTTGCAAGTATCACATTGCTCTAAGTACATTAGACCACCATGTTCCATCACTTTGACCTGTTAGACAAATTTATCATCACTAATGTCACTTAAAATCAATTAAAAAACATATAACATCAATATCCCAATAATCTCCCCTTTTTTCATTGATGGTAACACTCCTTTTCTCTCTCCCCCTTTGCCAAAATGATAAAGTGGACTCTTTTCAACACTAGACACCATAGAAAACAAGAAAATGAGTTATATAAAACTCATGAAAACATGCTCACCTATAGGAAATATTCTGAAAATGGACTATTTAGACCTAAAATAGGCACAACTCCCCCTTGGAAGATGCTCTCACTCAAAAACTACTCTTGAACCATCAAGATCTTTGGACTTGTCACCAATTTTTAAGGCAACATAGCTCCCCCTAGGACCCTTCTCCACTTTTAAGGATCCCCCTCAATCTACACAATGCATGTACATCTACAAGACCTCCAATAATATCTATCATCAACTCAAGCAACAACATGAGCACCACAACACTATGCAAGCTCACATACCATTACTCTCAAGGCACCTTACAGACCACCAAAGGCACTTTAAGAATACCACCATATCTAAAAATACTTATAATAGTCCAAAATTCTCAACTAGAACCAAAAATTCTAACCTTATTTTGAAAACTTTCTCAAAAATCTTCATTTTCTTCACTAGGCCTTCTTGGACTCCTTATAGCCCTATCTGGCCACTGCAGACCTTATAAATCTATACCCTGATCATTTAAAACTATGAAATTCCATATTTTAAGTCCACTACCATTCTCCCTTAGACATTCCAATAATGATCTTCTAAATCATACTTATTAGCATACTTCCTTCTTTAGCCTACTAGTCAATTAAGCCTCCTAGTGAGCTAAAACTTGAATAAAATGAATTATAATGACTTTTAGACCACTGTAAAAGTTTATTAAGATACCCATTTGGTCCATTCACCTCTTTTGAATCTTCTACCCTCCAAATCCAAAGTTTGACCACTTTTCCAAACATGCCTAAATCACTAGGCCTTCAAAGTAATATTTGGTCAAAAGTCAACCTCTAGTCAATGTAGACACCTAAGCTAGATCCCACACCTAGAGACCACCAAAACTCACTACCATGATAAATTTAATTCCTTTTCACCTTTGGGAACCATGACTTCCTTTAAGCCACCAAACGTATGCTCTTGAGAAGACAAGCCAGTGACCACTCAAAATGCTACACCTAGCACAAGAGGATTCAACAACCTATGAAACCACCTAGAACATGTCTAAAATACATGTTCAAACATTATTGAGCATAAAACACTTCATGATACATCTTCATTATTCAAATGACCTTTAAAACCACGCATTTTATGCATATAGACTAAAACCTACAATAGACACCTTGACTAAATGGTCAAAATCACATCTGAGCACCTCATCAGCATTTCCAATCTATATTTCCTCCTTTAACATACCAAAACCAACTTGAATCATTTATTATAAATCTTCTATCCACTTTAGAACACTATTGAGTTGTCTTGGCACTTTTTAGGTAGTAATCACTGCCAAAAATGGTCAACTCAGACTTTTGACCATAAAACACACATCTAAGCATATCAAGACCTCAAACCACCTGGGAATGATTCATGAAAATATTCCTCAAGACCTCATACAAACCACTTATTCCTTCTCCTTCAAATCACCACTCAATCAGGCATCAAAAATTGATTAAAAAGTCACTTTAGGACCAAAATACCTGAGAATATACTTGATCTCTGTCAGACATTCGATATGCATTATTCTTTTCAAAAACACTCAATACAAAATACCAACATGAGTGATCTCAAGCTACATGATCCTAAGATCATATTCAATCTCTTAGACCATATAACTCTTCTTAAAGACCCTTCATATATACTCAAAGAATCAATCTTTAATAAGCATTGTCTGAACTTGATAGAAAAACTCAAAACCCTACTTATGATGACTCATAGTTTGTCATCCTTAGATTACTTCACCACTTCAAATCAAAAACAACATACCAACATGTTCCCTCAAGACCTTATGAGGTCATCTTGACAATTCAAGAAGCAACCAATCACTAAAGCATTCTTTCTTAGGAATCACCAAAGCATACTTCAATTAGGAGATAAGCAGCATCATATGCTACAGGAGATTCTCCATCAATAGAAATATAATTCAACTTCAATAC